>JAQBSW010000638.1:0-181298 GCA_029291075.1 Eudiplozoon nipponicum | reverse complement strand
ATTCATCCAGTAGACCGGTTTCGTCCTTGTTGGGAACTCATCAAGTACTGGCCAGAATTTGCCGCGGACAGGAATACGAACCTGCTGGGCATACTTCGGAATCTGTTGCTCTAACCACTGAGCATCTACCACGCCTGCACAATTTCAGTTGCTCTCCTAACTAATAATGTATGGTTAGTCGAATTTTCCTTTAGGTGGAGCTCATATGGCATCCATTTTAGACCAAAAGTTCAAATTAACCATGCCTAATCTGTCATTACTGAACCAGACTTCCCATTTTGTAGGGGAAGTGGTAGAATGAACATTTATATAATTAAACAGACATTGGTTTGCTCAGTGGTTAGGCAACAGATTCCGAAACAGACATTGCTTAGGTTATTATCCCTGTCCGCGGCAAAATTCTATCCAGTACTTGATGAGTTCCCAATAAGGACGAAACCGGTCTACTGGATGAATTGCCTTTTCTACACTATACAATTCTTAAATTATACTGACATATGTAAGTAATTAATGGGTCAGGTGTTAATATCAAGACCGCAAACTTGATTATAATAATTGTTATCACCACCCGCGCAACCAATGTTCGTTTAAAGATGCCAAATTACCACCGGTAAGTGCTACAAAATTTGTTAAAAAAAACAGTGCTTGTAGGTTATGAGTGCCGTAGAGTAAAAATTGCAAAGTGGATTGCAATTGAAGGTGCCAGTTAAGTTGTTACCATGAAAGGCTGAATGCTGTCATTGAGAGTTTGATACGACCATAGGAACAAGTGTATGCTCGACGCTTGTGCTTCACAATATTCGTTAGTGAATGTGTACTGTGTAACTGATGAAGTTGCGGTATGCATGATAATTTCCTATACTATTATATGAACCCAGTGGCTACTTATTTTTGCTACGCAAAGCCTTAACAATAAGAAGATGGCCATATCAAAATAAGCAAGTGTGTGCAGGAAAGGGCCATACAAAAAATATTATGTATATTTAATACATGAAAATCAAATGTTTAAAAAATTGCACTCAATCTTTTCCGCAGAAATGACAGAAGTGTTTAAAGACGCTAAAGAATTTCCAGATATTAACAGGTGGTTATACCACTTGAGACAAGTAAGCATGTAAATAGATAATGAGTCATGTGAATCTATGGTGTTCAAGTCAAGTAGTGCAAAAATGTTAACACTTAATACGTAGAAAAAAGGAAAAATTAATGGAAAATAATTTATCAGTTACACATAATGCAAAGCAATTTATTACTTGATTCAGATTGTTGGCATGTAGAGCCTAAAACGCATGTAAAAGTTTGTAAGTCGCCAGGATCAGGAAATTAAATAAAAGGTTTTAACCTGTCTATGCTACCGATGTTGGTGTTGCAACTTGCACCAGCGAGAAGCTTTGACATGTGGATCATCCTCTGTAGGTATCAAGCGTGGAAGCTGACTAGGCAGGCGTAGGTCCATGTCATTCAAGATTTTTGACGCAGACGTTCTAATTGATTCACGTATACGGGAACTCATAGCAAGAATAACTAAAGGTAATGCATTATCCCAGTTGTCATTAGTGGACGTGGATGCCAAAGTTGCTTTGAGTTACTTGAGCAACATTTTCTTCCATACCGTTAGATTGTGGGTGGTAGGCAGTTGTCTGGCGTAAAGTACATCCCATGAACCGCAAGATGATCGGAAAAAAGCTGATACCTTTATCAGTAATGACCTCGTTTAGAACATAATAATGTTCTATGCATGCAGAGATTAAACCCTTAGTAATTTCATCTGCAGAAATGGTGTCAATAGGTAAAGCCGCAGGCTATCGGGTAAATCTATCAATCATAGTTAATAAGTGGCTAAAACCTAGTCTGAGCCAGTTAAACTATGTCAATATCGACAATGGTTTGACGTGATATAGTTGGAAAATGTTCCAAATTTGATGAATGTGCCGGGGATTTTGATTTTCTAGCAAATAGCACACTCAGGGACACATCGCTTAGCGTTCTTCCTGAGTCGAGGACTCCAGAAACGATCTGTAATATGTTTGCCAGTAATCTTACACACTGAGTGAGAAATATAGTGGATGGAGTCGAAAATCTTTTTCTGAAGGCTGGTGGACCGAACTGGTTTGTGGAGCCACGTGCCCGGGAAGTAAACAATGGTTAAACCTTCCCTGAGTTGGTTTGCAATTTCGCTGGACTGATGAGCTACTGATATTGGAATATGAGTGTCACCGCGCTGTTCTATACGCAAGAGGAATGATGTTAATGCAAGTTTACTGAGGGTCACTGAGTTGATTGTAAATGATGAAGGCAAATGTGGTTGTAGCAAGACGTCTGGCTTCTAAAATATGTTTGAAATAAATGCTTTGTTCGCCTTTAACATAAAGAATATCGGATTTCCATTCGCACAATTGTGATAGCTGTCTTTCTAGTCTGGCAGTGTAATTCGCAACGGTCAAAGTAGCAATTCGTTGTACGCTAACTAAAGGTGCATGATCTATAAAAACATCAAATTTTCTGCTGCAAATGACAATGATAAAGTTGCGTACTACGTCATTGATGGCGAGGAGATCTCGATCAAAATTGTCGTATCTTATTTCTACTGGTTGCACAGAATGCTAGTAAAATTGATAAGCTTCCGAACTCGGTCAATCTCTTGTTTCAAGATGGCCCCAATTGCAAATTCAGATGCATCGGTTTTAAGTAGAAAAGATCGTTAAAAGTCTGGATTTGTTAGCATTGTATTATTTGATAACGGGTTGATGGCAATTCTTCATCTTCTGGTGACCAAAAAATAGTGGAATTTCTTCTAAGTCATTTTCAATTCTGTAATTACCTACATAACTTATAAAGCTGGTTTGATAGGCCACAAAGGAACTTACGATGGTAGTTGAAATATCACAATATTTTGTGTTATTCCATTAAAGTCTTGGGCGACGCAAAATTCTTGATTAAATTAGCCTTAGTCGGTAAAGGTTTTACAAATTGACGTGTAATTCGATATACCTGTATTTATATATCTTGGGTCCGTGATCTGAAAAGTGTGATAAGATATTCCGTAGATGATTGGCACGGGAATCTAGGTCATGACTAAAATCGATTTTGTCATCAAGATATGAAATACAGTAATCGGCGTCATTGCAAAAAATGTCGTCCATGAAACTCGGAAATATCTAAGTGGCAAACTTCAGAACAAAATTCACGTAAATTTTTCAAAAACGCCAAAAGTACTGATGATTTAAGTTTTTTTCAATATCTTCTGGCGCTAGTGGAATTTGGTGCTATGACTGTCTGAAGTCAATCACTGAAACGTATATTCTACCGCGGAATTTTTCAGGCAAAGTGTTTATATTTGGAATAGAGTATGCATCGGATTTGTTCACAGAACTGGGCTTGTGATATTCTCCACAGGCTCTGTATAATCCGTTTAAATTAGTGAACAAGTGTAATGGTGGCGCCCATGATCCTTTTGATGGTCTGTTAATTCCCTCATCCAATAATCTTTAATCTCTTCTTGGGCAGCTTTTAGTTTAACTGAAGTTAACAGTCTCTTTCTAAGTGTTATATGTTGTCCTATTGTGACGATATGGTGCATCATGTTAGAGACACGAAGTAATGACTTGCTGAGATCGAACAACGAATGTGTTCCCAAAGAGTTGTTGATATTTCTGTCGAATGATGTACTGGCGATAGATATATGACATGTAACTACATATGTTCGAATGGAAGAGTCAAAAACCTATCTAAAGTCCGGTGGAGATGTTAATGAGTCAATATTTCAACATAAAATAAAGGCTTATATGTAGTGTGAGTCCTTGGTGACGATCAAGGTGTAAGGAAATTTACGTCGTAAACCTATATTGAGAGTGAGATACAGGCAACCATATATAGGAATGAACTCAAACCGAGCTGTTGCGAGTAGAATACCTAGAGACATCTCGACCAAGGAATAACCGTTGAGAAAAAAACTTCTGCACCTGTGTCTACTATTAATTCTTCTCTGGTTTTAAAATCTAGAAGATGCAGAAGTTGATTGCGTTGCTTGGCCGGATCATTTAGGCAAATATATAATTGCAATTGACATTATCGTATTTGCTGTCTATGTGGCATATCCTGTTTTAACGATAGAAGTCATTATAAACTGCAGCAATAAGCGTTGTAAAGTTGATCTCTTTTGTGCTGGAAGAATAGAAAATTTGACTAAGTTGATGACTGTCGCTATCTAAGAAAGGAACTGGCATCCTTTTGGTAAATTCTCAGAACGATGAAGGCAATTTCGGCAGTTATAGAAATACGTTTGCAGATTATATCACCAATAATTTGAAGAATTTCAAGTGAATCGAGGGGCTCACGATTGAAGTTTGTACCGACTTAGACGTTTTTGATCCGCAGTTTTATTAGAATTTGTTATATCTATGACACATCTTTCAAGGATTTTACTCAAATATGAAATAGATCTTTCCTCAGTGGAGAGACTAAAGTCATCCAATGTGAGACTGGCGGTTGGTCACTAAGCAAACTTTCGAATTTAGGTTATTCAAATTTGGCTATGTCTTACAAGACATTAAAATGCATAAAGGGCCTTAAATATAAAAAATACTTTATAACATACGTGCAATGTAAATATTTAATGCTAATAACGAAACGCTTACCAAAACTGTTTCTCCTGTTTGAACAGAAATTGAACGCAGAATACGGTATAAAAGCACGTAGGCGAGAAATTTTTGACGGATTTAACCACAAAATCTTTGACACAGAAATATGCAAAAGAAGTATTATTAAATGTGCTACCGCCGGCTTTTAATGTACACCCAAGATTCCCATCCAAAGAATAAATTTTCTAACTTTAATATTTTGCTTAATAATTTGTATTATCAAACAAATTTTCAATAGTAGCCTTGCTCTCCAAAACTGGAGCTATCGCCAATTTGTAGAGCCCCGGCTAAAACGAAGTTCCGTGCGACGTTACTAACAGAGCCAGGAAAGTATTCAATAGTAAATTTCGTGAAATTTTATGAATTTTTGCAGCGAGCATGCGTCCAGAAGTCCTTCTAGACGCTTGATATGTCTTCTTGTTCGTTGGCTGGTTAAACTTTGTGTATATGCTCCTGACTAAGAAGAATTGTCGAAGCAAGATATGTTAGTTTCTGTTCAAAGGCCTAATCTTGTCTTGTTGAAGATCTGCGGCTACCCAGAGGTGGCTGGCACAGGTAGAAATCCGATTAATATATGATCGATTAGGTATGACTGGATGCGCAGCAACAAGAATATGGGCGTGCCTGAAGACTAACACAATAATAACACAACTAGGTATACGCAAGTAGAATAGTCGGCGTAGATACGCAGTGAAGCAGAGATCGCTACATAAATCACACGGATCTAGAAGAGCAAAATGTTTTCTATGTGGTAATTGCATCGTACTTATATATTTGAGAAAACGCACAAAATCGATCAATGTTAGTTTTGCGCGTTCTCATTGGTCCAGCGTATTAAAATTTGAATTTAATTTTGACGATATGCCGGTGTAGTAATCTGAGCCGTTACAATATTGTAAACGGCCCGGCTGGAAATAAGTGCCATGCGACGTTATTAAGAAAACACAAAAGCAATTGGAAAGAAAATACTCAGTGCAGTCCTTAACAAGGTCAGAAAATCTATCACTGGTAAATGCCATGAACGTTCTTGTATGGTTTCAGTGTGAGGGTGTCGAGAATTCCTTCTGAACACTTGTTCTTTCCTCCTGTACGTTGGCTGGTGATCTTTTGTCAAGATGCACATGAATAAGAAGAATTGTCAATGCAAGATACGTTAGTTGTTGTTTGAAGGCCAAGACTATTAATCCGTTTAATAGATGATCGATTACGTATGACTGGATGCGTAGCAACAAGATTGACGTGAGTGAAGATTATGCAACAATATGACAAAGTGAAGTAAACGCAAGTCCAATAGTCCGCGTAAATAGTCAGTGAAGAGGAGAAAGCAAAATCAATCACACGAAGCGAGCAGAGCAGAATTTGTCTAGCGTGGTAATTACATCGTGCTTATATAGATGCAAATTCACACGTAATTGGACAACGGTAATTTTGGTCTAGTGTATTAAAATTTGATTATGACTTTGACAATTCGTCGGCGAATTTATCTTAACTTTTATATCATTTTCCTATCTGAAAAAAGGAATCGGTAAACAGAAAAAAATTCCTCTTGGCAGATTTTGAACACGGTTATTAAACTGGTGATTATTCTTCTCGTAATTAACCAAAATTGTATTAAAATGCTGCGCTGTTGCATTCTTGTTAATTGATTAAACAACAATATGAGGCCAAATAAACTTTAGTAACCGCTACGCAGATTGTTAGCTGTATTGGCCGTTCATACTGCGCGAAGCAAAATAGAGCAGTGTGATAGATTTTGAGAGCCGTTGCGTGAAAATCGCAAAGTGGATTGCCGCTGAATTTGCGAGGTTTAAGTTGGAACCTGGGTAGGCTCGATCGCTGTCAATGGGAGTTCGATGCGACCGAAGGAGCTAGTGTGTGCTCGAATATGTGGTAATGATATTTAAAGCGAGTTTGTTATGCGTAACTGATGAAGTTGCGATATGCATGATAGTGGCCTATATCATGATATGAAACTGATGACTAATTAGTTTTGCTACACAATGCGTTAGGTCTAAATAGTTGGGCATACCAAAATAAGCAGTGTGGGCTCAATTGTGAGCCTACGATGCAACAGTATGATGTTTAAAAAATATACATGACAATCAAATGATAAGAGCAAAATTGTACTCTAAAATTTCCACAGGAATGGCATAATAGCAAAGAACTGTTCAAAAATGATACACAAATGTTAGCTAAGAACAGCTGGTTATACCACTTGAGAAAAGTGAGCGTGACAAAAGTAAGGAATCGTATAGATCCATGAAGATCACGTCACGTGAAATAGGGCGCAAGTTGTGCGCAAACAGTTAAAATTTGATACTTTGAATACAAAAGAATAATAAAAATTTTTATCAGTTACACGTAATGCAAAACAATCTATTATTAAGTTAGTCTTATAGGCACTTAGAGCTTGAAATGCGTGTAGAATATAATAAGTTCCAGACCCATTAATTACTTACATATGTCAGTATAAACTAAGAATTGTATAGTGTAGAAAAAGCAATTCATCCAATAGACCGGTTTCGTCCTTATTGGGAACTCATCACGTACTGGCTAGAATTTGGCCGCATACAGGCATCGAACCTGGGCACGTCTGCTTCGGAATCTGGTGCTATAACCACTGAGACACCCTGCCGCACGGCGGCAGAATTTTAGATTTTTGAGCCATTCTCTGCTGTAATTAAACGTGGCAGCTGACTAGGCAGGTGTATGTCCATGCAATACCAAGGTTGTGACGCAGACGTTCTAATTGATTCACGTATAAAGGAACGCATAGCAATTAGGACTCAAGATAATGCATTGTCCCAGTTTCCATTAATAGATAAGTATTCCAAAGTTACTCTAAGTTCCTTGTGCATTCTTTCTACTAAATCGTTAGATTGGGGGTTGTAGGTAGTCTTCTGGCGTTAAGTGCATCCTCTTACACGGAATGTGGTTTTAAAGTGATCGGATGAGAAGCAACTAATTTTTTCAAAGATAAAATTTTAGTGACTTCATCGACAGAAATGGTACCAAGGGGTAAAGCTGCATGCTATCGGGTAAATCTATCAATCTTATTTAAAAGGTAGCTAAAACCTTAAATCTGAGTAAGGTAAAATATGTGGACATGAACGATCGTTAGGCATGAAGTAGTTGGGAAGTTCTTCAACTTAGAAATGTTATTATAATCAAGATTTCAAAATTGCTATAAACAACAGACCCATTAAGTACATACATTTAACAGGATAAACTAAGAATTTATATTGTAGAAAAGCCAATTCATCCAGTAGACCGATTTCGTCCTTATTGAGGCTAATCGTCAACTGGCCAGAATTTGCCGCGAACAGAAGTCGAACCTGGGCACGTCTGCTTCGGAATCTGGTGCTCTAACCACTGAGCTATCCTGCCGCACACTACACCACACACAATTTTCAGTTATATACTAACTAATGTAACTTGGTTAGTCAATTTTTCCTTTAGGTGGAGCTCATATGGCATCCATTTAGACCCAAAGTTCCAACTAACCATCCTCAATCTGTCATTACTGAACAGACACCACACTACATGGGGAAGTGGTATTGAAATGAACATTTATATAATTAAACGAACATTGGTTGCGCGGGTGGTGATAACAATAATTAAAATCAAGTTTGCGATCTTGATATAAGCACCTGACCCATTAATTACTTACATATGTCAGTATAAACTAAGAATTGTATAGGGTAGAAAAGGCAATTCATCAGTAGACAGTTTGTCCTTTTTGGAACTCATCACATACTGACCAATTTTCCGTGGACAGGCTTGGAATAGCGGTACTTCTGCTTTGGAATCAGTGCTCTAATCTTGAGCACCTAACCGTACACTACACAAAATATTTAGTCATAAACTAACTAATATAAATCGGTTAAATTCTTTATTTAAAGTGGATCTCAGATAGGGTTGGTATTGAAATCAGCATTTAAATTATTAAACGGGTATTGGTTGCTTTGGCAGTGTTAAGATTTATTAAAATCAAGTTTGCGAACATGATTATTATGATCCGTTTGATTTGGACACCAAGTGCAATGGTGACGCTGATGGACTTTTCGATGGTTTGATGATTCCCTCTTCCGTTAGTCTTGAAGACTCCTCTTGGGCACATTTCAGTATATCAGGGAGTAGTGGTCGCTTATTATGTGCGATAGGTTTTCCTATTGTAACGATATGGTGCATCGTGTTAGATACTCGTTGCTCTGAATGCTGAGATCAAAAAACGACTTATATTCTCCAAGAGCTGTTGATATCTCTGTTCAATGATACACTGGGCTAGGCTGTATGACCTGTAACTCCAAACGTTTGGAGGCAAGTGCCCAGAAACTTTTTTCCAGTCCGGTGGAGGAGTCAATTATATTTTAATTAACATGATCAACAATGAGCCGATATTTCAACAGAAAATCAAGGCCTATTATGTTCTGTGAGATCTTGGCGGCCATGAAGTTTTGAGAAAATTCACGTCGTAAAATTATGTGGAAAGTGCGATGCCGAAAACCATAAGTAGGAATGGGCTCCTTTTTAGCTTTTGTGAGTAGGAAGCCTAGAGACATTTCGGCTATAAAAACAACATTGAGAACTGAAAAGGCTACATCTGTGTCTACGAGTAATTCTTTCCAGTTCTAATATTTAGAAGATGCAGAAGTTTATTGGGTTGTTTAGCCGGGTCATATAGGCAAATAAGCTGGTCATTGCGAATGACATTATCCGTTTTGCAGTCTTTGTGGCATATCCTGCGCTGACGAATAGAGTCAACATTAATTGCAACAATAGGCGTTTAGAAATTTGTGCCTAAAGAATAGAAACTGTTGTCTTGTTGATTGCGGTCATCTAAGGCATGAAATTGGCATCCATTTGGTAATTTTTTAAACAATGCAGGCAACTTCGACAATTATAGAAGTACTTTTGGTGATTAAAACAACAACCTTTTGGAGAATATCGACTGAATGATCGAAGTGGTCACGACTGTCTTTTATTAAGATCTAGACGATGTTGATCCACGCTTTTATTAGCATTTGTCCTCTCTATGACGATTCCTTCAAGGATTTTACTCAAATCTGAAATGGATCTCTCTAAAATGGAAGTGCCCACGTCATGAATGTAGAGACGTTGTGGAATCTAAACTATGTAATTCAGGATATTCATGTTTGGAAGTTACCTAAAAGACAACAAAATTCTGAAGGGTCTTAAATTTATATAGAAAAAAAATTTTAACACGCGCCCTGTAAAGATTAAAAACTAATAACTTAGCGCTTATCAAAATGTGCTTCCGATGTTTGAATACGAATTGAACGCACAATTTGGTAAAAAGCACGTAGACGAGAAAGGTTGAGCGATTTAACCACAGAAGACTTTGACTAAGAAATAATCACTCTCGGGATTGAACGAACAGGATAATCAGGTTGTAACACGCGGCTCCGTGTTACAACCCAACGAAGGTCGATTTTTACAAACCCTGTGCTCTTTAAGGTAAAATATTCTAACTCTGTCCTTAAACAATATTTCTCTTAACTGTGATTTTAGGAACAATCTCTGTTAGTCTCAAGCAGTTTTAATCGATATATCTTGAACTGCAATTTTATTTGTAATTAATAGGGTTTTTATAAAATAGACAGAACCGCGCGCGATCCGCGAGGATCACGCGGTGGACTATTGTGTCGCTGCGGATTTATTTCGCTCAGTTGGATTATTAACAATTTTTAATGTTGTCATTTAATTGTGCCATTCAGAATTTCAGAGAATAATAGATTATAATAATGACATGAACTAAATATTCGCGATTTTTTGGTCATTGAAGTCTTTATGGGGCTTACTCCTTCATTTTAGTGACAGCTTTTAAAGATGACTTTTTACATATTTTCATATGTTTTAAATCGATGGTATAAATACAATTCTATTCAGACATTTGTGTAAGAATAACTACTTGTGTGCAAAACATTCTTCTCAATAAACATAAATCAGTTTACTCTGTTCATATTGTCATGTATTTTTAATCGTTTGACTATTCTCATTACGATCCAGACATTTGTGTAAGTATAACTGCTTGTGTGCGAAACATGTTACTTTATAAACATAAATCATTTTAATTCTTGCCGTCTAGAAGACGGACAATTTAGTTTAACTGTGAATGGTGTTTAAGATATAATTTTATGTTAAAATCTGTTTTTTATTGCCGACCAACACATGGTCAAATTGAACTATCTGTGAATTATATTTCTAATTGCAATATTGTGTAGAATATACGTATGACCCGATGTTTTTGCCTTCTCACATCAACCATCCGAAAAAGATCAGACTGATTAGGCGCACGGGTAGTAATAATAGCCACCATTGATATGTAGTAGGGGTACAAAATCAGGGACGAGATAGCAACAGCGAAAAATACCCCTACATAAATGCATTTATTTAATGTTGTATTGATGGTAGTGTCTAAAACTACTTCTAGACTCTTGTTCAGTTTTCCGGTTGGTTGGCTGGTATTCCTTTGGTGTGGGTGCACCGGAATAAGTAGAGTTTTCGAAACCGGATATGTAGGTTGGTGTTAGAAGGCTTAGAATTTTCCTGTTGAAGATCTGCGGCAACACCGTGGTGTCTGGCACACGTAGAAATCCACTTAATTTATGATCGATTACGTATGGCTAGTTGTGCAGCAACAAGAATTTTGGCGTAAATGAAGACTACGTGACGAAATGAAACAGCGAGGCAAATGCAAGTCCAAAATTCGGTGTATACAGATAGTCGCTATGAGAAAGCGACAGCAATCGCAAGTAGCGAGCAGATCAGAAATATGTTGCGAGCTAATTTCATGGTGCTTATATATGTACGAAGTTACACGTCATTGGTCAACGGCACTTTTTTGCTCTTTAATTGGTTCAGCGTATTGAAATTTGAATTTGACTTTAGCAATATGTCGACGACATAATCTGAGCTGTTACATAAAAAACACTTGTAACAGCTCAGATTAATTCGCAGACATATTGTCAAAATAAAATTCAAATTTCAATACGCTCAACCAATTAAAAAAATGTAGAGGTTCTAACCCTATTAGTTAATCAGAATCTCATAGACGCCATGAAATATTCAGTCTTAAAACACCTTTATAAGTCTGATAAGTTGGTTTTCTCTTCCACATCTATTAAGTTCATGCCTACAATATCTTGAGCTAAATTGCCAGTGTCCGCGAACTTAAAATCAACTTCCATGTTAATCAAACGTAAATATTTATTTGATTAATTAAGCAATAGGCAAAGTCCTGTGTACATCTTAGAATAGAATAAAATAGAATATCTTTATTTGGATTCAAACCACACATGTTCCATCAAATAATAAAATTGGAAATTGTACAATATATATTAAAATAATTATCACATCACAATAATTGTGCAATTAATCTCATGTAGATTGGTTTATCTCACTAGTTGTACAATACAATATATCAATATCAGAAAGTTCGACTGAAAAGAATAATATATACATCATCAAATTAGGAACAATTAAGGTATAATTCGAGTGTAACATTATACAAAAATTGAGAACCATGACTAGCAATTGATTGTATGTAATGTTAACTAATTTGAAGAAATAGTGCATAACATTTCAATTATAATAATACAAAACATGGAAATAAAAATCTCAAGAAAATCTGTTTCCGATAACAATTATCCTTGTCTTTTATTCAACCATGAGAAAGTATTATCATAATCAAAATAAAAAATATCAGCAGGATTGTAGACTTTTTCTAGTTTAGTAGATAAAAATTTAAAAGACATCTTAGATGGAGGCATTTCTCTAAACCCCTTTGGCAATTGGTTATAAATTTTGTAGATTTTCGAAAAAGAGAATAACTTGCTCGCAACATTCCCCACCAAAGGAGAAAATATTGCCAAATTTCCAGATCTAGTTCCAACTTCATGACTCTTTCTTATCGGAGTCATATAGGCACCAGTCCACTGGTTTAAATGGAAAACTTTTATACAATAACACATCCTCCGAAACCACAGAGATTGCAATGACACAAACTGTAATCTAGAAGCGTATATAATGCAAGAAATAGGACTAATATGTTTCACAGCCTTTCTTTGTACAGCTTCTATCTTATTAGACAAACCCTTTTTTAATGGATTCCAAGTAGCGACAGCATATTCTAGTATCGGTCTAATCCATATTATATACATTTTAAGTTTTATGTCATTCGATAAGATATTTCGATTTATTAGTGCCCATCTTTTCTTGGCACTGCCTACTATCCTTTCAATATGTCTCTCAGCAGAAGCCGTACAATGAATAGTTATGCCTAAATCCTTAATTTCTTGCATAAGTTTAATTTCAAAAACATCATTAATCGCAGCATCATGAAAATAAACATAAATAAATTCTGTTCTGTTACCTATTTTTAAAGCTCTCGTCTTTTAACTATTTATTGCAATGCGTGACTCAATTCACAGCTAATCCAAAAAGTCCGTTCTCTAGACGGTAAAATGATAATATATGTTCAACACAATTAAATGTCTTATGCACAAGTAATCGCTAGAAATACAATCGGCTGAATCGTGATGAATTCATGTAAATGATTAAAAAATTATGATGATATAAATCCAGACGGATTAGCAATTTAGTTTAAAGTCACTGATAATGGATGAGAAGAAACACAATAAATATTGTCACTGATAATTGATGGCAACAAATCGTGTAAAAAGGGTCAAAAAAACATCACAAACAAGAATTTCAATGTTTGCTAGGTTTTGAATGTTTGAATTATATAAATCCATTGAACTAAAGAATTTTGGAAAAGAGATTGAGAAACACCTGAAGTTTGGATGATTTTAATCAAGACTGAACTGTTAGTAGCTGTGTAGAATGTGGTTAATGCAGGTTAAGTAAATAAATCCACAGTTTGAACACAGAGGTATAAAAATCCGCCGCATGTTACCTGCGTATTGCGCGCGAGTGTCCATATTTATCAAACAAAACCCTACTAATTACAATTAAATTTGCAGTTTAATAAATCTCAATTAAAACTGCTTGAAACTAACAGACATTGTTGCTAAAATCATAGTTAAGAGAAATATTGTGTATACACAGAGTTGGACTATTTGACCTTAAAGAGAACTATACTAGTCAAAATTGAATTTCGTTGGGTTTTAACGCGGAGCCGCGTTTTACAATAGAGTCAAAAGCTTTTGAGATATCTATAAATACAATTAGTGCATCTAACTTTTTCTCATCTAATGTAATTACATGTTTCCACATAGAAAGCATATTAGTAATTGTCGATCTATCTTTCGTAAAGCCATGTTGATATATATCAAAATCAACCGGCCACAAACTTTCTAAATGATCTAGTATCAATCGTTCTATTATATTCAAAAACGAAGGGATAATAGAGATTAGTATATAATCACTGACGAATATTAACTTGCTTACTTTTGGCAACGGTTTAGCTACTATCGATTGGTAATTTCCCATTTTTTCAAAATTCCATATATAAAATTGCAGAGCACATTCATAAAAGTTAAAGGTAATTGAAGTAGGTTATCAATCGATATACCAAGGTGTTTTTTTGTTTTTTGATTTTTTTAACATTAATTTTATCAATAAATCACTGTCAATAACAAGTCCTGTTTCCTGGTCTCCCGAAGGATCAGGTAGAACCATGAAATTACTTTCATTCTGTGGATTACATATCAAATTGCCAAATAATTCATCTAATTCACAGAGAAATTCATACTCAGTTTTATCCACAGGTAATATGTCTTAATTTTTCCTTATATTTACTATAGTCTGTGAGGAGTTTGTATCATAGCCTAGGATTACTATTCAGTTTGGCCAAAATAATTCTTTCTGATCTTTGACGGATTATCAGCAGTGATGAATTAATTTCATTATCAATCAAATCTAACCTCATTTTTAATACTATTGATAAGACTACATTTCATTATATTATCTCGTTTAATTCTTAGTTTACATAATTTCCTATTGATTCGTTTCGGTATAATATCCGTATACATCGATGCCTGAAATATAAAAGTTAAAAACGATGAAACAGAAGAAACAAATTCGTCAGTGTTCCTGATATAAAAACTTTCATAATCAATCAATATGCTTAACTCTCTAAAAAGATTCCAGTTGATTCTGGAACATTGCACGTGTGTATTTTCAAAACTAAGTTTCTGTGTTTTGCTATTCAAGATGTTCCATAGTAAAATAATTTGTTTGTGATCCAATTCTTTGAAATAGTTTACAACATCATAACTGTGTGAATTCACCGTTTCAATTTCTAAGTATACATGATCTAAGCATTGCGAACCTCTAGTTGATCCATTTATAATCTGCTTGAGATTATGATTAGAAAAAAAATTGATTATTTCACAGTCATGTAACTTATTAAAATCACCTATCAGCACATTAGAGCCATGACAGGCCAAGATAGATTGAAAAGAATTGGTAAATGTTTGATCATCATATAAATTAGCATACGGCGGTCTGTAAACCGCGGTTAAGATCAGATTATCGATTTGTATAGATAAAAAAATAAATGATAGCATTATATTCAATAGTATGTAAAATTTTCGCATTTAATACAGATTTACTATAAATGAGTAGTCCTCCACCTCTTTTATCCTGCGGTTTGTCTTTTCTAAATAATGAATAGTGAGGAATATCAAATTCGTGGTTTCCAATATCCTTATTAAGCTAAGTTTCAGATAATATTATAAAATCAAAATCGTTACTTATTATAAAATTACACAGCAAAAAGTTTTTGTTCTTAACACTTCTAAAGTTGGCATAAAATAAAGTATATGTAGTATACGACTTATCCAAACAGTTATAGATTTTTACTGGTTCAGCTTTATTGGTTTCTTTATTGTTCTTTTGCCAGGTTTTGAGGCTATACTTCTCCTTCCCCCGCTGTCCACAACATTGAGTAACGATACATCGGTTTTTGATATTGTATCTTCTCATGGTGAATTACTTATAATAGCGTGATCTGAAGGAGACGTTTTCCGCTCCTGATTGTTCTTTAGTTTTTTTGCTTTTGCCAACTTCCTTTGGAGAAATGTTTTGTCACGTCCAATAATTATGCTATAAAAATTCGGTTCTCACGTTTCCTTTTGTTGATGGCTTTGATCTGCATATTTGTTGGCCTCTATAATAATTTTACAACCAGAGGACTTGGACGATCAGACCGTTTCCCCACCCGTTAACATTTACCAAGATTAGCATGCGTCACGTCCTAGATCAAAAGGTTTAATTTCTCAATGTCTTCTAATTCGGCATTTTCGTCAAGATTAAATAAAATTAACTGATCTTGTTTGCTATTCCGCTCTGAGACTTCATTCGCTAATATATTTTGTATTTCTTCTCCTGGTGTTTTATTTTTGATTGGCGTATCGTCATCCACTGTTATGCCAGCAAACTCAACCCACGGCTGAACATCTATCTACACAGCTGCACAGCTAGTCATACGTAGTTGATCATCTATTAATCGGATTTCTACGTGTGCCAGCCACCACGATGTTGCCGCAGATCTTCCACAAGACATTTCTAAGCTTTATAATAACAACTCACATATCCGGTTTCAAAAACTCTACTTATTCGGGTGCATCCACACAACCTTCCAGATCTTACAACAAGTGTCTAGAAGTGCTTCTAAACACTTACAAACTTCTTAACTTTAACAGTATTGCTGATGAACGCTTTTCCGGTCTTAATAAAGGCTTATAACAATGAATGTTCTCAGATAATTCCCAGCACTGTCTTCTTCTTCTAACGCCGCGCGATATTTACTGGCAACTTGGGTATTTTACACGATTCTTCCAATTTTGTTATTAAACTGTTTTAAATTTTACCATTCCAATAAATATTTTGTCTCTTGTAAAATAATCATTTAACAGCTGAAATTTTTGAAATATCTTCATTTAATAATAACTGATTTTTTGTTAAAAATCACTATATAGAATTTATTTAAGACGCTTTTACATCTTTTAGTCTGGTTAATAGTACATATATATTACTTCGTTTTGTCAAACATGTTTGGCGGGCTGGATACATCTGTTGCTAGTACGATGTGGTTCTTTACGTTTTTGATGGTCGTCTTTCCGCTTTCATCTTATTTCGTATCTAAGCGCCTTTTTGAAGGTACTTCATTGGTTCTCATTTTAGATTATCTTCATGAAACTGCTGGTACTATTCAAGTTTACTCTGTTGTTGTTGCTGTGGTGGTTATTCATATCATCCTCATTGGGTTTATCATCAACTCTTTACGTGCTCCAGAACCCAAAGCAATGAAGAAGGACTGAAAAAATAATTGTGTTGTGATACACCATTGTATAGTTTTTTCTTTGTTTATATGTTATGCATAATACATTATTTGTAACTTTCTTACTAGAAAATAATTTTTATTTGGAAAGAAAATTGAGAATGGCCCGATAAAATTTAAAGTTGCATTACGTATGAGAAGGTTAAATGTTTATTAATAATTGTTTATCGATAATGATAATGATGGAACTGGTACGAGTGAAGAAATTAGTGCCTGGAATAGATAAATTTATTGGGCATTCGAAAGTAATATTCCACCTAATAATTTTTGTGTAATGTTGGAATCGCTGAAATTATAGTCTCTTGTTGTCGCAAGTAACCGTTTGTCCTCGATTTGTGTTACTGCTACTACTACTTGCTCTACTTTATTATCTGCTCATATAGTGCCGCCACACATCCTTATCTGAATACTTTATCCCGTTTTAAAATCATTAAGCAAACGTCTTCGGGCAAATTTTAAAAAAGTAGTTGGGAAAAAGGGTGTTCTGTAAGTCAGAAATTTATTTATGAAATGAATGTTAACTGTCTTCAACATATGGTGTGCTAGGAGTTTTATCTCCGCGAGTGATGTGCTGAAGACACTTGGTGTACTGGACAAAATTTAGACTAGTAAAAATGTGTGGGGTATGTTTGAATTGAAATGGGGATATGAGTAACAAGAATGACAAGTTTATGTACATAACGAGTCAGGTTTTTATATAAAGACTGTACCTTGATTAAAAATTAATTTTATCCTCGCCCGCGCAACCAATTTTAGTTTTCTTATATAAATTTTCATTTCAATATACAGCCTGCCCCTGTGGCCTTGTAACTGTTCTATAATGACAGATTTTGGATGGTTAGTTGGAACTTTAGATCTAAATGGATACCATATTTGTTCCACCTAAAGGGAAGGCTGTATAAAGAGCATTAATTGGTTAAAAACAAATTTTTGTAGTATGTGGCAGGCTGGCTGATGGGCCAGAGCACCAGATTCCAAAGCAGATGTGCCCAGGTTCAAGCCATATACGCGGCAGTACGCGATAAGTTCACAATAAAGACGAAACCATTCTACTGAAAAATGTATGTACATAATGAGTGAGGTGCTCATATCAAGACCGCAGCTTTGATTAAAATGTAAAATGAAGAGATTCGATAACGGAAGGCTAGTTTAGATCTTGTGTACAAAATCGACGGCTCTTAGGTGGTGGCGAGTAAGTGTTCTGCGGGGAGGCAATAACGATGGTACTAAATAATAAGATATCACGCTTTAGAATTCGATAGGAAATCAGCTTTAAGGCAGAAGAGGAGGCTGTAGAGACTCCAGCCCTAGAAGCTTATGAAAGCCCAATAGACGCCAAGTCAAATTCAGTCTTAGTATGACTATAGGTGTCTGGTTAGATAGTTTTCTCTTCCATAACATTTAAGATCATGCCTGCAATACTTTGAACCAAATTATCAGTGTCCTCAAATTTAAGATTAGCCTCCTTGTTAGTCACACTTAAATATATATTTGATTAATCTAGTAATAGGCAAAGAACTGTACTTCTTAGACAACACTGCACCCGAGTATATATCCTGTAAAGAAATTAGACGCGAATTAGTAAATTACCTGTTCTTGAACAGTCCCAATATGCACAAATTAAAACGCAGACCCGTTTTTGGAAGGTTTATATTGTGAAGGTCAAAACTGAACTGAAAAATAAAATGGCAAATGAAGCTAGTTAGAGGAAATCATGCCAGTTAATTACAGAATAGAGATAAGCTCTAATTACGCACAATTCAAAATTGGATATACTGCAAAGTATTTAAACAAAGGATGTTCTAGAAATAAAACGAATATTTTCATTTTTAATAATATTCGTTTCAATCAGCCACAGTGTTTTAAATTTATCAATCTATATAGTTAGAAGCCCAATCAAGACTACTTGGAGTATATATTATAAGATCTACAGACAAATTTAATGGTCTGCAATTGAAGTTACTAATTGTGCACACGGTAAGTAATACTATAGGTTGATAGTTTATCCAGCTTGTTCCACTACTAAATCTCAACACAGCTTTCAGTTCACGATGCAGCCTTTCTACCATCTCATTCGCATGTGGGTTGTATGCGCTATTATGAAATACATTTATTCCAATGATATTGAGACATCTTATGAAAAGCTCTGACAAAATGACTACCGCGATCACTAGTGACTCCTACCGGAACACCATAACGCGATATCCAATTATGTAGGAACGGGAACAAGACTTGCGCTGTCATATCCTTCACAATCAAAAATTGTTAGCAAAAACTTTTGACCGCTAACTTCAGGCATCTCGACAATGTATATATATATCCAAATATTCCGTATCTTGGTACTAGTATGTCTCCACACCTTCCAGGTTTGACACTAGGAACATGCTCTTACCCAAGCCCGTATGTCTTTAGACATATGTGGTCATACGTATTTATCAGTAATTAGTCGAATGGTGGATGTCCAAAATAGTGTAAATGCTGAATTATTTAACGCGTAATTCGAACGGTACATATGGTCGGGGTTTGTCTCTGGAAGTTTCGCATAACCACCACTTGCCACTCAGGAGCTTGCCAACATAGCCGGGTCTCGATTTGATTGACTAAATTTTTAGGAGAATCATCGAGATTCTTCAATGGACCTTGGCGTCTCCTTCATTCCGTCGGATAATTTCATATACAACCACATTCTCTTTACCAGCAATATGAGAGACAGTGAAGTCGAACTCTGCTAATCGAGTAATCTGGGAATTCACCCTGCGAGAGGAATTAGGCCTCGCGGTTTTACCAAGTATGCTCATCAACGATTCGTTATCGGTCATTAACTTGAACTGATGACCGTCTAAATAACGCTCAAAATGTAGCACTGCATCACAAATAGTAAGAATTACTTTACCAAAAGTATCATACTGTTTTTGTCGATCATGAAGCTTTCGGCTATAAAGCCCAATTGGTCTTACTATATCCTTGTCTTTTTGCTGAAGAACTGCTCCTATTGCAACATCTATAGCATATGTGAGTAGCTCAAATGGCTTCACCCAATTTACAAGTCCTAAAGTGGTTATGCCATTTAGCATTTCCTTAGCCTTATGTAAATTTTCTCAGTCTTCCTGACTCAAGATTATAGACCAAGACTTCTCGATCCTGCTCTTCTAACTTGTGAGGTGGTGTTTTAGCGATCTTAAAATTCTGGCTAGACCTGGAATGAATCGTTGATAATAGCCGGATATGCTCAAGAACCTTATGAATTGGAGTATAGTCCGAGGATGCGTTATGTCCTTCATGGCTTGGATTTTATCTTCCAAAAGTTTAATTTCGTCTGAAAAGTATATGTCCAAGTTATTTTACTGAAGAGCATCCAATTTTGCACTTATTGGGTTTGGCCAATAATCCATACTTTTCAAGCCTGGTCAAAACCCTTTCCAAATGCATACGATGTTTATTTCGGTATGAAATTCGCACTCTCTAAATGTAAGGTATTTTTACAGGACCGCTCACCACTCACTGCGAATGCAGAATGAAGATCTAGACATTGTTGGCAGGTTTCCATATCTTGGGAGCTCTATCAATAACATAGGCAATATTTCTGACGAGATAAAAATGAGAATAGCGAACGCTAGAGAAGCTTTCTCGGACCTTCGCCATTTATGGAGAACTGCAAGTATTTCACCTTGGTTGTTTGAGAAGCATAGCACATGTTGGTTACCAACAAAGAAAAACAAACGTTGACATCCGTAGATGTATTTTTGGATCTGACAAGTGCTCCACGTTAGAAAAACAAATAAGACCCGTCATCATCGTTGACGCGGTTACGTTTTGCGCATGCCTACAATTCGATTGCCCAGTAGAGCCTTGTCCTTTCATCCAGCACTAGATTGGTGTAAAAAAAGGAGCGCAGATTTTGACATGACAAAAACAGTTTTAGTCACTTGCATCCAAATTGGGTAGTATAGGCCCACTCGTCTGCCAGTATGTTTTCTACGTGCGCATCATAGTTCTTGGTTAGAAAGCCTTCGCGATATGGCATCGAATCGAGCTTAATGGCAATATTGTTGCAGACGTCTAGTAGAATCATCTTCGTAACTTTCTTTTCTTAGTAGAGCAAAGCTAGTTGCAAGGCTTGGTTTGTTTACGACGTGATACAGTAAACCCAGCAAGATAGTTGTATTGTTGAACACAAGTTTGTTCGAAAAATGAGATTTTTTTCATTAATGCGCCACCGTTGGCAGTTAAGAAACTTGTTACTCAACCTAGTTCATTGGCAGTTCGTAATATTACTTGCAAATCCTGGTTTAGTCATTCCGCCTGTCCGTTTGCACATTGATAAAACGCACAACTATTTGTAGGGCTTTCGGTGTGGAGTCAATCTACTTGACAAAAATTGTGTCAGTTTCCTTTGTTTTATACGGAATTCCTCATCGTGCTATCCAATGCAGCATTATTGCATAGACAACTTTTGATGGTGTTTTAGACAAGAGTTGGATCATTTGAAACTGTCGACTATATAAAAGCTCGTAAGAACTTTATCGTAAATTACGTCGAGAATCAGTTACACTGTAGTGCTTTTATAGTTATAATGTAACAAAATTATGATTGCTAGAAACAGGCTCGGTATATGGTTATAAATAACTTTTAGATACATAACGTTTATTCTCAGATATAGATGCTATACTGTAACTTCATTGCTCGAAAAAAATGTTTTTGCACAGTTTTGTGTGGCGTCAATTTATTGCAATAGCCTCCAAATTGTGAAGCATGCTGACATACCTGCATGATGTAAAATCATTTAGCCTATATATGTGGCTTATACAGTTTTACATTTGTCGATATTTAAACCAGAGGTACCATTGACAAAGCGTAAAGTTACGTCATAAACACAAATCGCGTCTACTCAGCATACGTATTTTGTCTGCCAAACACACGCAGACCAATTTTAAATAACCTCAGCTAACATGGACGTGTTGCAGCAATAATTTAACCTCAAACTGTTCTAGATACTAATTCTGATGATTTTATTTTATGACAGCATATTTTGTGTGGTATTTGAGCTTCAAAAAACGCTTCCCGCCAGATAAAAGTATTCACTGACTCCTACACTAAATGGCTTATATAAAATTGTTTGGCTTATTTATACATTACAATACAGCCAGAAATACATTTTTTCGTCTATATTCCAAGCATTTATTATGAGTTAATTGGAAGGGTTCTTGCTACTGTTATAAAAATAACTATTTGTGAACATGAACTAAGTTTAAATAAAATATTTAACTGTACCAGACAAAACATTTTGTTTTATTTTGATTAGAATAGGATTAAATGCGAAGCCTTAACAAAACGTAGTAGGGTAATAAGCCGGCTTCACAAAGTCGCTTGATACTAAATTCCGAAAAAGAAATATGCAAAATGTCAAAATTAAGTAGAGGTTGCCTTTCTCATACAAATATGAAATTATGTAAAGAATCGCGTGGTCAAACTTTTATTCGATATTTTAACATGCCTGAAGCGGGAATTGCCGATAAATTTACCTCGTTTAAGTAATGCACGTGCAAAGTCTTCCTCTGTTGTTTTCAACTATACCAGAAATTATATCTTTGGATTAAAACTCCTCTTGCAAAAAAGTGATTTCGATGTGTTTACCAGTAGCTTTTATTTCATGTTTGTATGTTAATGCGTAGAATAAAACAGCTATCTATAAAGAAGTTGCATCGGGTCAATAAATCTTGTCTTTCTTTTCTTGTTGCAGACGTCTAGTAGAATCATCTTCGTAACTTTCTTTTCTTAGTAGAGCAAAGCTAGTTGCAAGGCTTGGTTTGTTTACGACGTGATACAGTAAACCCAGCAAGATAGTTGTATTGTTGAACACAAGTTTGTTCGAAAAATGAGATTTTTTTCATTAATGCGCCACCGTTGGCAGTTAAGAAACTTGTTACTCAACCTAGTTCATTGGCAGTTCGTAATATTACTTGCAAATCCTGGTTTAGTCATTCCGCCTGTCCGTTTGCACATTGATAAAACGCACAACTATTTGTAGGGCTTTCGGTGTGGAGTCAATCTACTTGACAAAATTGTTTCAGTTTCCTTTGTTTTATACGGAATTCCTCATCGTGCTATCCAATGCAGCATTATTGCATAGACAACTTTTGATGGTGTTTTAGACAAGAGTTGGATCATTTGAAACTGTCGACTATATAAAAGCTCGTAAGAACTTTATCGTAAATTACGTCGAGAATCAGTTACACTGTAGTGCTTTTATAGTTATAATGTAACAAAATTATGATTGCTAGAAACAGGCTCGGTATATGGTTATAAATAACTTTTAGATACATAACGTTTATTCTCAGATATAGATGCTATACTGTAACTTCATTGCTCGAAAAAAATGTTTTTGCACAGTTTTGTGTGGCGTCAATTTATTGCAATAGCCTCCAAATTGTGAAGCATGATGTAAAATCATTTAGCCTATATATGTGGCTTATACAGTTTTACATTTGTCGATATTTAAACCAGAGGTACCATTGACAAAGCGTAAAGTTACGTCATAAACACAAATCGCGTCTACTCAGCATACGTATTTTGTCTGCCAAACACACGCAGACCAATTTTAAATAACCTCAGCTAACATGGACGTGTTGCAGCAATAATTTAACCTCAAACTGTTCTAGATACTAATTCTGATGATTTTATTTTATGACAGCATATTTTGTGTGGTATTTGAGCTTCAAAAAACGCTTCCCGCCAGATAAAAGTATTCACTGACTCCTACACTAAATGGCTTATATAAAATTGTTTGGCTTATTTATACATTACAATACAGCCAGAAATACATTTTTTCGTCTATATTCCAAGCATTTATTATGAGTTAATTGGAAGGGTTCTTGCTACTGTTATAAAAATAACTATTTGTGAACATGAACTAAGTTTAAATAAAATATTTAACTGTACCAGACAAAACATTTTGTTTTATTTTGATTAGAATAGGATTAAATGCGAAGCCTTAACAAAACGTAGTAGGGTAATAAGCCGGCTTCACAAAGTCGCTTGATACTAAATTCCGAAAAAGAAATATGCAAAATGTCAAAATTAAGTAGAGGTTGCCTTTCTCATACAAATATGAAATTATGTAAAGAATCGCGTGGTCAAACTTTTATTCGATATTTTAACATGCCTGAAGCGGGAATTGCCGATAAATTTACCTCGTTTAAGTAATGCACGTGCAAAGTCTTCCTCTGTTGTTTTCAACTATACCAGAAATTATATCTTTGGATTAAAACTCCTCTTGCAAAAAAGTGATTTCGATGTGTTTACCAGTAGCTTTTATTTCATGTTTGTATGTTAATGCGTAGAATAAAACAGCTATCTATAAAGAAGTTGCATCGGGTCAATAAATCTTGTCTTTCTTTTCTTGTTTTGCACCAGACTTGGTTAGCGATTCTGAAGAAGGTAAGGGCGTTTTCAGATCAGTTTAATGCTTTCTTATTTTCTTACAATAACTCTGCAGAAGACTGACTAACGCAACGATCTGATATATATGTGGCGACTCGAATGCCGAGTTAAGCATCATATTTAAATTACCGGCCAAAAATAAATTACGCATGAGTAATTCAATAACTAAACAACTTCTAAATAGTAATATAAATATAGATGGATATATTAGTGTGCCATTCAGAAAGCATAAAATGACCGCAGCATGGTTGCATATCCTAAACTATATGTGAAATACTCAATCCATCACTGACCAATAAAAGAAGCTATCATTTCATAATGTGCACGATAGCTTATGTTTGGTGTTTATTGAAACCAATCTTCTTTCCTGTGTTTCATTGGTTGATGCATAGCAATAAAACGCCTAATGGTAAATACAAGTAGCTAACTAAAGATTATTTGGTTACTAAATTAAAATTTGGCATTATGAAACAATGTTGATGTATATTGCGTAGTTCTGTCCTTCTTTTTCGTTATGCTTCCACTATTTTCTTTTGCAGGACAATTGCTAGCACTCGTAGGTCGGTAAAATCTTGCACTTCCGGATGCACCGATTTTTGTCCTTGATTAATGGTTTCTCACTTGTCCTTTCCGTTTGAAACCGTCCATCAACTGCTAGTCTGAAAATGACGTTGGAACTTGGTTTTCAATTTTTTTCCCGAATTGTATTGACTTCATTTCCAGTCCTATCTTCAAGGTTGACACCCTACTCACAGGAAAAAAACCAACTTGTGGCAAACTTACCAGAAGTTGTCGGAGATTTCCGGTTGGTAGGCCGGAAATTTTGATGACGTCAGACTAATAGTATTATTTGCATCGAGCATCAGCATTTCTCTTGTGAACTTTTCAAAATCCGGCAATGCGAGTAATGAATTGGTGATAGACGCTAATATGGAGTATATGAATAATTTTTGCAGACTTTTAATAACAAAACATTTCTTTCTACTCTCAGTTATTTGATCATTACAAAAAGATCCATCTACATTAATGTCGATAAATATTTGCACAGCTGTTCCAATCTTAAGTAAGGCACATACATAAAGAAGTCATTTTTTTAATGGATAGCGGATAAACAAATCTAATATGGTCTCGATAGAAACGTTTATGAAGCCTAATTCATATTTCGAGTTCAGTTAAATGGAAAGTTATACATTTTTTCATTTGTTGCTTGACACTAATAATAAATTAATAGATCTGTCATAGGCGTCCGTTTAGAAATATGAGGAATTTTCACTTCATTTAACCGAACTAACTTACTTAAATTTTACGTACTTAGTAAGAATTCTAGCTGTAAAGCACTGCCAAATATCAACACCTTTTTTTAATATTCTTTCAATTTTTCAGAACTCGAAAGTAAACTGACTTGAAGTGGAAAAGCACATTTTATTTATGTATGATTTTTAATCTCACATACCAAAATCAGAGTAATGCGAGCTGTGCAGTCAGGCTTACATTTTCTTTTGCAGCTTTCCGCACATTAACATATCATGGAAGCAAGCAAATGATAATAATAACATTTCTATTGGTACTAATTGAGTGGCTCAAGTTTCTTATTTCCAATAAACTTCAATGCTGAATGTTTAACCAATGAGAGAGGATGATAACACCATCGCCAATTTCATGCTCTGAGGCATTTCGAATGCATGAGATCCACTGGAGCACGAAATGGCAAAGTTTAAATCGATCAGCAAACAAAATATGTTAAAAGCTGTGCATCGTCATTCCATCCATTATAGAATATGCACAATTCGTTAGGTAACGCATACACGTTATTGGTCTTCCTTTAAAGACCGAAAATTTATTATTAGTATCAGCACTTGCAATTCTCGCAATAATTTTCTTTAAAATTGACGTTGAGATTGTAGCAAGAACTGTCTTTTTCTCAAAGATCCGATTGATCCCCGTTTCCAAGTACGCATCTATTTCTTCTTGGTTTTGGTTGTGTGCGGATTCGTCCTTTTCTTCCGAAGGCTTCAACATCGTCATGCTAACCACTGGTAATGAAGTACGATCTTATATTTCCAGTGGTTAGCCTGAACGATGTTGAAGACTTGGGAAGGAAGGGACGAATCCGCGCCAAGCCAAAACCAAGACGAAATAGATGTGTACTATGAAATGGGGATCAATCGGATCTTTGCAAAACTGATGCGTGAAAAGCGACAACCTGCGAACGCAAATCGCAGAGAGTCAACCTGTGATGCTCGCACTGCGCACCAATCACTAAAATCAAAAACTGTTATTAATCGCGCAGGAATCGTGGAACCATCAATTCTCCCATATTCGCAGCATAATAGATTACTAGATTTGGGAACTGTAGCTCATAAATTCAAGGCGTTGTACACATTTATTTCGGTTTAATTTTATTCAATATGCATTTCGTATACAAGGAAGATCAAAGCGCGCGTCTCTATGCACATGGCAGTAGTTTTACTATATGATGCGTAAAATGAAGTTATAAAATCAGCTCGCCTTTGACATTTCAATTATTCTTATTGCTTATGGTTAATTCCAAAATTTCTTCACATTTTACCTTCTTAAGATGTAATTTTTACCAAGGAGCTCATTAAATCACCGTTTGACACTTCCTTTCTTGTATTTGCAGTTCTTCGTAACTGCGCAATTGGAAACTCTGAGCGTGATTGAAAAACTGCTTAGTTAATTTAGTTAGTGCCAATAATTAAATAGTTGAGCAACAATCACAGCAAGAATACTATATATATATATATAATTAAACGTCAAATAAAATAGAAATTGTAATTCATCTACAAGGCTAGTTTCCAACTTATTAGGCACTCATCAGTGGTTTTTTAATTTACAGGGCGGAAGTTAACCCGGGAACATTTGTTGGAATGTATTAAAACTATTCACATACATCATCAGAGCCACACTTCTGTACGCTACATTAGTTACAAAGTAATCTTTGCTTGTATTTTCAAATGTATTGTTTAAAGTACCGCCTTATTTCTAGTTTATTATATATATATATATATATATATATATATATATATATATATATATATATATATATATATATATATATATATATCCTTATGATGTCCATTCCTTTTAATTTACCACAGTATTCTTATATAGGGAAAACACAATAACAAAGTGGATAAAGGCCATTTATTTCGTGAATACTAATCCTCTCTTATACAATCATACATATTTATACATTTTGGGTTTTCATTTGATTATGCTAGTGGTAACAAATCAGACTCGTTTTTACTGCTGTTTCTTGTTTTGTCTAGTTGGTGAGTGTGTATGCGTTTGTGTTTGTGTGTATGCGTGTGTGCATGTAAAAAAATGAGTTTTTTGACTTCCCTATAGACACCAATGACATCAAAGACCTCATATTAGCATGTACTAAAAACGTGCAATTTACATTCGCAGGAATATACTACCGTCAGATCAATGGTGTAGCTATGGGAAGTTGCATCGCACCCCTCCTGGCAGATGTATACATATATCACCTGGAAAAACGAGCCTAAAAGGTATAATTGACCAGTGCGCACTCTACAAAAGGTCACAATTTCATTCACCTCCACATATCCTACTCTTGATTTGTTATTTAAAATCATATCTGGATTGAGTAACAATTAACACATTACGATACAATGAGTCCAATAAATCATTAAAGTCTAGATTGACGGTTATTGTTTGACGGCGATAAACATGTCATTGTTTAAGTAATTGCCTTAAGTTAAAAATTGATTTTACAACCTCGTCCTCACCGGAATCCGGCTTGCTCTGCTCTAGTATTTGATTCACGCAAAGAGCATAGACGACGTAGCATAATCGAAGCGTATAACCTAGATATAAGTGTAGTTAAGCCTATAAGACGATAGCCATCACACGAAATACGATTGCCTTTTTTGAAGATAGAAAAAAAAGAATTGTTCTAGACGCAGATGTCTGCAATTCAACGAAAACCGACGTTAGCTAAGGAACTGCGTTTTATTAACCTAACTTATCCTGGTAATGAATATTTAATATATGAAGGATAATTACAGTTTACACTAAATTTTACTTAATAAATGCTAAATTACAGGATGGTATTTTCTATTTATTATATATGTAAATATATGTGTTTACAAAAAATTGAGATTACGCGAACATGTACTATTTCGAAGTTTCTGTAAATAAACATTTATACACTTGACGATGTGTCTTCTGATATCTTAAAAAATGACAGTAACATGACTCGTGCAGTAACTTTCATTCCATATTATAAAAGAGGATAAAATCATTACCGTATTTACCTGATGTTTGAATTACTATATCATTCTATACTTTTAACAATAACAGTAGTTCAATATAAGCATTCCAAATCGATGATACAGATTGACACACACGCCGATTAAGACAACATTCTACTCGTTATAAGATTATTTTTATGATCAATTATTTCATATTATTCTACATTTTCTCTGGCCGGTTTTGAAAATTAATTGTAAAGCCTTCCATTACTTTAGACCTAGTTTCTCTCGTTGTCTCTATATAGCTTGCATCGATTTTCTTATGCTGCTTCGTATTAATCACCTACTAAGAATAACAAGCCGAAACGAGTTTGTGGGGATGACACTTTTAGCTTGAACAGAAACATGTCGTCCAATAATAGCCGCCTTTCGAGACTCAATGGTGCATTTGACTAAGTGATCGAAAAGTTCTATTGGTTACTCTGTCAACAAAAGGTATGCACACTAAATTTGTTACTTTTTTATGTGCTCATTTCACAAATATTTGGTCGCTTTATGATCTGTCATGAATTACAGAACAACTTTCCTGGTAGATGTGGTGTACGTCAAGGCTGTCTACTTTCCCCATTTTTGTTTAATTTTGTAATAGATACATTTCCATATGTTCAGAATGCAAGCGTCGATATCCTCTCCGCGGAATATTAGTCGATATTGACTTTGCAGAAGATGTTTCATTTTAATTAGATAACCGAATTATGTTCCAGGCCAGCTTGAATAGATTAGAAGTTGTCGTTTCTTCTTTATGTTTGGAATTCATGCTTTTTCAATATAAAATACTTCTACATGATTACTCACCACTCACATTAACTGTGAGGCTATAGATTGAAGATATGGGCGTAGTTGGCAGGGTTACATATACTGGCAGTTGTATTAATAACCAGGCAATATGAGTGGCGAGGTGAGTATGAGAATTAAGAAAGCTTGAGATAAATCAGCTTTCGTCATTTATGGAGAAACGCGAGTCTCATTGTTCCTTAAAGGTTGTAAGTGAAATGCATCTTTACGTTCGGTATTTTTTACATAATAGCGAAACATAGCCATTTAAATTCGAAGATTTTGAATGCCTACGGACATCTGACCGCCGTTGGTCACCAACAACGAATACGCAACTCAGATGTCTGTAGACGTATTTTTTAATTGGACATCAACTTCTCGGTAGACAAACAAGCAAGGCTTCATCAACTGCGTTCGATCAGTCACGTTCCATGTATAAATAAACTCGATGACTAATAGAATATTGTTATCTCAGCCAGTGCCAGATTGGCATAAGACGCTTGGTTTGCAGATTTTGAAATGACAGAAACAGCTAGTCGACTGCGGTCAAAATTGGTAAAAGAGAACCCGCTCGTATGTCATGATTGGGTTCACCTTTACCTGCGTGGTATGGCCTCGAATCGAGTTTAATGATGAGCTTGTTGCAAATTTCCAGTAGAATAATCATCTATAATTTATTCTCGAAGTTGGGCCAAGTTAACTAAAAGGATCGGTGGGGCTTACGAAGCAATACAGCGAAAACCGTCAGGAAGCTATATTTTTATGTGCCTCTGTCCTAAAGCTTACTTCACAATAATTATGTTTTATAGATGTATAAACTGCCTCATTTTTGTGCGTTATGTGGTGTAATATTCTCGTCTGAATGAGATCTTCTCTTTTATACATCACTCGACTGTACAAATTGTTTTCCTAAAATTATTAATACAGTCATTATTATTTGCTATTTTCACATAGTTATATGTCAATGAAGCATCATTTAATATGGCTTTTGAATTGCTATCCGTTTTGTGCTAATAATCGTTACTCACTGACCTCATAGTGTATACTAACACTTAAATGAAATTTTGCGCCGTTTAAGAGTCTACCACAAGCAGTCATGCCGCACATATCTATAAATATATCTGAACTTAATCCTCTACTTAGCTGATTACTTAAGAGTAGAAACCATCCTTTTTGCCGTGTGCTGCATGTGGTAACAAAAAATACAGCTACACCGACCAGGACTTGCAGTTTAATGCGCTTTCTATTGGTTCCAGTGATCTTTAAGTGTGCCGCAAAATATCGGCTGTTTACAAGGATTCATTTAAAAAGAAAAGCTTCAGCTCGTGAATTAAGACAATTACCAACCGTTAATATATTTAAACAATAATTGATTGCGCGGGTGGTGGTAACAATTCTTCAGATCAAGTTTGCGAGCTTGAAGTAAACACCAATCCCATTGTATTTAACCAGTCGTCAAACAACATAACAAAACTACCGCCAGCCGCAACGCACTGACGCGTTTCGACCTTCCATGATCATCATCCGAGTATGACGGCAAACTGACTATCGAGGATCAAACCGCATTGAATATATATGGAAATCAAATTTAGATATGCGGCTCTCACCTCTAACATGTATGCGAGACTGCTAAAGGTGAGAGCCGCATATCTAAATTTGATTTCCATATATATTCAATGCGGTTTCATCCTCGATAGTCAGTTTGCCGTCGTACTCTGATGATGATCATGGAAGGTCGAAACGCGTCAGTGCGTTGCGGCTGGCGGTAGTTTTGTTAGGTTGTTCGACGACTGGTTAAATACAATGGGATCGGTGTTTACTTCAAGCTCGCAAACGTTATTTAAAGAATTGTTACCACCACCCGCGCAAACAATTATTGTTTAAATTGTATTGCCTATATATGTATATGTGGCGAAAGCTACAAACAGTTAATGTTCGTGACTGCATAGAAATTGTGCAGCCGACATTTCCAGTCAAGTTCAATGTATGCGAGACTGCTAGAGGTGAGAGCCGCATATCTAAATTTGATTTCCATATATATTCAATGCGGTTTGATCCTCCATAGTCAGTTTGCCGTCGTACTCTGATGATGATCATGGAAGGTCGAAACGCGTCAGTGCGTTGCGGCTGGCGGTAGTTTTGTTATGATGTTCGACGATTGGTTAAATACAATGGGATTAGGTGTTTACTTCAAGCTCGCAAACTTGATTTAAAGAATTGTTACCACCACCCGCGCAATCAATTATTGTTTAAATTGTATTGCCTATATATGTATATTTGGCGAAAGCTGCAAACAGTTAATGTTCGTGACTGCATAGAAATTGTGCAGCCGACATTTCCAGTCAAGTTCAATGTATGCGAGACTGCTAGAGGTGAGAGCCGCATATCTAAATTTGATTTCCATATATATTCAATGCGGTTTGATCCTCGATAGTCAGTTTGCCGTCGTACTCTGATGATGATCATGGAAGGTCGAAACGCGTCAGTGCGTTGCGGCTGGCGGTAGTTTTGTTATGTTGTTCGACGACTGGTTAAATACAATGGGATTGGTGTTTACTTCAAGCTCGCAAACTTGATTTAAAGAATTGTTACCACCACCCGCGCAATCAATTATTGTTTAAATTGTATTGCCTATATATGTATATGTGGCGAAAGCTACAAACAGTTAATGTTCGTGACTGCATAGAAATTGTGCAGCCGACATTTCCAGTCAAGTTCAATGTATGCGAGACTGCTAGAGGTGAGAGCCGCATATCTAAATTTGATTTCCATATATATTCAATGCGGTTTGATCCTCGATAGTCAGTTCGCCGTCGTACTCTGATGATAATTTTAAATTAAATTTTTATCTACCGAACTAGAAAAGGTGTTCAATCCTGCTGATATTTTTTAATTTTGATTATGATAATACTTTCTCATGGTTAAATAAAAGGCAGGATTAATTGTTTTTCAGCAAGATAATTTCTCGAGATTCTATCTTCAACTTTTGTATTATTAAAACTGAAATGTTATGCATTATGTCATCTTGTTAATCAACAAAGCATACAATCAATTATTAGTCATGGTTCCCTTTTTTCTTACAAAAAGTTATACTCGAAATATAACTTAAATTTTCCTAATTTTGATGAAGAATCTATCACTCTTTACAGCTGAACTTTCTGATGCTGATAAATTGTACAGTACAACTAATTGCACATATTTATGTGATGTGATATCTTTTTATATTGTACATTTTCTAATTTTATTATTTGATGGAACATGTGTGGTTTGAATCCAAATTAAGATATTCTATTCTATAATCATGGAAGGTCGAAACGCGTCAGTGCGTTGCGGCTGGCGGTAGTTTTGTTATGTTGTTCGACGACTGGTTAAATACAATGGGATTGGTGTTTACTTCAAGCTCGCAAACTTGATTTAAAGAATTGTTACCACCACCCGCGCAATAAATTATTGTTTAAATTGTATTGCCTATATATGTATATGTGGCGAAAGCTGCAAACAGTTAATGTTCGTGACTGCATAGAAATTGTGCAGCCGACATTTCCAGTCAAGTTCAATGTATGCGAGACTGCTAGAGGTGAGAGCCGCATATCTAAATTTGATTTCCATATATATTCAATGCGGTTTGATCCTCGATAGTCAGTTTGCCGTCGTACTCTGATGATGATCATGGAAGGTCGAAACGCGTCAGTGCGTTGCGGCTGGCGGTAGTTTTGTTATGTTGTTCGAGGACTGGTTAAATACAATGGGATTGGTGTTTACTTCAAGCTCGCAAACTTGATTTAAAGAATTGTTACCACCACCCGCGCAATCAATTATTGTTTAAATTGTATTGCCTATATATTTATATGTGGCGAAAGCTGCAAACAGTTAATGTTCGTGACTGCATAGAAATTGTGCAGCCGACATTTCCAGTCAAGTTCAATGTATGCGAGACTGCTAGAGATGAGAGCCGCATATCTAAATTTGATTTCCATATATATTCAATGCGGTTTGATCCTCGATAGTCAGTTTGCCGTCGTACTCTGATGATGATCAAGGAAGGTCGAAACGCGTCAGTGCGTTGCGGCTGGCGGTAGTTTTGTTATGTTGTTCGACAACTGGTTAAATACAATGGGATTGGTGTTTACTTCAAGCACGCAAACTTGATTTAAAGAATTGTTACCACCATCTGCGCAATCAATTATTGTTTAATTGTATTGTCTATATATGTATGTGTGGCGAAAGCTACAAACAGTTAATGTTCGTGACTGCATAGAAATTGTGCAGCCGACATTTCCAGTCAAGTTCAATGTATGCGAGACTGCTAGAGGTGAGAGCCGCATATCTAAATTTGATTTCCATATATATTCAATGCGGTTTGATCCTCGATAGTCAGTTTGCCGTCGTACTCTGATGATGATCAAGGAAGGTCGAAACGCGTCAGTGCGTTGCGGCTGGCGGTAGTTTTGTTATGTTGTTCGACGACTGGTTAAATACAATGGGATTGGTGTTTACTTCAAGCTCGCAAACTTGATTTAAAGAATTGTTACCACCACCCGCGCAATCAATTATTGTTTAAATTGTATTGCCTATATATTTATATGTGGCGAAAGCTGCAAACAGTTAATGTTCGTGACTGCATAGAAATTGTGCAGCCGACATTTCCAGTCAAGTTCAATGTATGCGAGACTGCTAGAGGTGAGAGCCGCATATCTAAATTTGATTTCCATATATATTCAATGCGGTTTGATCCTCGATAGTCAGTTTGCCGTCGTACTCTGATGATGATCATGGAAGGTCGAAACGCGTCAGTGCGTTGCGGCTGGCGGTAGTTTTGTTATGTTGTTCGACGACTGGTTAAATACAATGGGATTGGTGTTTACTTCAAGCACGCAAACTTGATTTAAAGAATTGTTACCACCACCCGCGCAATCAATTATTTTTAAATTGTATTGCCTATATATGTATATGTGGCGAAAGCTGCAAACAGTTAATGTTCGTGACTGCATAGAAATTGTGCAGCCGACATTTCCAGTCAAGTTCAATGTATGCGAGACTGCTAGAGGTGAGAGCCGCATATCTAAATTTGATTTCCATATATATTCAATGCGGTTTGATCCTCGATAGTCAGTTTGCCGTCGTACTCTGATGATGATCAAGGAAGGTCGAAACGCGTCAGTGCGTTGCGGCTGGCGGTAGTTTTGTTATGTTGTTCGACGACTGGTTAAATACAATGGGATTGGTGTTTACTTCAAGCTCGCAAACTTGATTTAAATAATTTTTACCACCATCCGCGCAATCAATTATTGTGTAATTGTATTGTCTATATATATGTGTGTGGCGAAAGCTACAAACAGCTAATGTTCGTGACTGCATAGAAATTGTGCAGCCGACATTTCCAGTCAAGTTCAATGTATGCAAGACTGCTAGAGGTGAGAGCCGCATATCTAAATTTGATTTCCATATATATTCAATGCGGTTTGATCCTCGCTAGTCAGTTTGCCGTCGTACTCTGATGATGATCATGGAAGGTCGAAACGCGTCAGTGCGTTGCGACTGGCGGTAGTTTTCTTATGTTGTTCGACGACTGGTTAAATACAATGGGATTGGTGTTTACTTCAAGCTCGCAAACTTGATTTAAAGAATTGTTACCACCACCCGCGCAATCAATTATTGTTTAAATTGTATTGCCTATATATGTATATGTGGCGAAAGCTGCAAACAGTTAATGTTCGTGACTGCATAGAAATTGTGCAGCCGACATTTCCAGTCAAGTTCAATGTATGCGAGACTGCTAGAGGTGAGAGCCGCATATCTAAATTTGATTTCCATATATATTCAATGCGGTTTGATCCTCGATAGTCAGTTTGCCGTCGTACTCTGATGATGATCATGGAAGGTCGAAACGCGTCAGTGCGTTGCGGCTGGCGGTAGTTTTGTTATGTTGTTCGACGACTGGTTAAATACAATGGTATTGGTGTTTACTTCAAGCTCGCAAACTTGATTTAAAGAATTGTTACCACCACCCGCGCAATCAATTATTGTTTAAATTGTATTGCCTATATATGTATATGTGGTGAAAGCTGCAAACAGTTAATGTTCGTGACTGCATAGAAATTGTGCAGCCCACATTTCCAGTCAAGTTCAATGTATGCGAGACTGCTAGAGGTGAGAGCCGCATACCTAAATTTGATTTCCATATATATTCAATGCGGTTTGATCCTCGATAGTCAGTTTGCCGTCGTACTCTGATGATGATCATGGAAGGTCGAAACGCGTCAGTGCGTTGCGGTTGGCGGTAGTTTTGTTATGTTGTTCGAGGACTGGTTTAATACAATGGGATGGGTGTTAACCTTAATATATTAGTTGGCATAGGATAATTCTGTGGTACTAAAGGTCACAAATCAATGACACGCAAATAAGCGTGCACATTACCATATAATAACCACGCTATCCCTGATTCCAGTTTCGGACATGCAACATTTATCAATTTCAATTTTTTACAACATACGTGTTAAATTTTCACGTTGCTCAATTTGTTTTGATGTTTGAACGTTAAATACATCTTCATGAATGCTTAACAATCATTAATTGAATAATAATAAATTTATTTGGCAACAAAGGCCAACAGGCCCAACAATTGAAATGATGAGGTACAAATCAAAAGTAGGATATGTAAAGTTGAATGTAATTGTGATTAGCAAAGTTTATAACCATAGTGGAGGATGAGTTAAATAGAAGTGCTTTCATCAACTTCGTGATAAATCGTTCTGATGGAATGGAGATTCCGTTGGACTAGGGAAGATCGACTAGATAGAAGAGATATTACAGTTAAATACTGTTTGTTGCGAAGAACTAATATATATGCATGTATGTATTAGGTTTTGCGAACCTAGTAACAAATTAGTTCAGTTGTGACCAGAAGGATAAACCAAAGGCAGCATGAACGGAAAGTATAATCTCATGCACATTCGTTTCGTGCTTACCGGCGACTCATCAGTAGGAGCCGGTATTACGCCCTTTAACCACTATATATTTGGTAGAAGAATGTGGAATAATAGGACGGTACAATCTCCTATTAACCACTATATATTTGGTAGAAGAATGTGGAATAATAGGACGGTACAATCTCCTATTAACCACTATATATTTGGTAGAAGAATGTGGAATAATAGGACGGTACAATCTCCTACTAACCACTATATATTTGGTAGAAGAATGTGGAATAATCATTGGCTTCATTTTAGCGAGGTTGCGGCTGATGGAAAGCATGGAGGAACCAGCGTCCGATGAATACCAGATGGTCTAGTAGGCTTTTTGAGTTTATTAATGTTTGCTGAAACAAAAAGAAAAGATTTAGTAGAGCAGATTTTGGCATAGCAATCCATATTTGGATGCAGTAGAATTAAAATGAGAATAGAAATGGTATCGCTGAGCCCTTATTTGAGTTTGAGAATTAGAGTCAAATAGTTGGAAAAGGGGCTAGCTTAAGGATAGTAAGAAGTGTTATGGGTTAAGGGGGAATTGGTTTCGCTTCCAATCAGACGTCTCGCATAGGAATTTGTTAAAGAAGTGATTGTGAGCCGCTTTTTTAAATTCGTGATGGGATAGGAGCTTTATTTCCGCTGGAAGAACGCTGAATACACTTGTGGCTTTGGAAAAGAGATAGATTTTATTAAATATAATTTGAGTGTGGTTGGATTGGATTAAAGAGTTGTTATGGCGTGTAGCATAGTGGTGACTTGGGTAAGTGGAGTTTGATAGTGATAGACTAGTTGTGATCTTGTGAACGAAAGAAATGACTTGTAAGTGACGGGTAAACCATAGCAGAAAAAGCTTAGCCAGGAGTAGGCGTTCCCGATCATTCTGGCTGTGAGGGAAGACTCGCTTTAAAAATCTGGAAGAAATCTGTTCGATGGCGTAAGAAGAGGCTAGATATGATATGAGGGGTAGGACATAGACTTTAAACAATGTGAGTTAAAGAGTGGGATTTTAAGTCTTGAAGCAGAGTAAACGGGCCCACTTGACGAGTTTGGAGGTAGTATGTTGAAGATATGGGGAGAAGTCTAGTGATTTAGAAAAAGAGATACCAAGGTGCTTGGCCGAGTCAATTAATTCAATATCAAGGGGACAACTTGTATCTGGGAGAGAACAGAATGGGTCAGATGTAAGTTTCATCAAACGAGTCTTATCGGGGTTTAATTTAAGACCGATTATGCTAAGCTGCGAGTGTAACGAAGATAACAGCTGAGTGATAAGAGGTAGGGAGGAGTTGGATGCTGTAGGGTTGCTGAATACAATTACCATGTCATCTGCATATTTGAACAGCTTGAATAGGTTATCCCAAACCTGCAATTGAGCGAATGTTAGGTTGAATAGTATAGGACCAAGTAATGAGCCCAGGAGAACTCCAGATCGAATAAGGGTTCACCTCGACTGACTATTTCCGCCTTTTACAGTTGTGTAACGGTGTCGGAGATAATAACTTATAAGATTGAGGACTTTGCGGCTAATACCACTGCTTAACAAGGCGGATTCAATTGCCTAGAACGACAGTGAATCAAAGGCCTTGGAAACATCTAGGAAGAGGAGAGTGCATTCATGACCTTCAGAGATAGAACAGTAACAGTGATCAAGTTGGTGGAAGAGGAGCGGCCATTCAGGAAGCCATGTTGAACGTCGATGAAGCAGAGGTTATCTCGATGAAAGGGTAGATTAAGATATAAAAGATCCTGTCGATGATTTAGTGAAAGAAGGGACGATATAAATAGGGCAGAGACCTTTGAATGAGGAGATTGACAATGTACCATTTTTTGGGGTAGGAGAGATCGTCGAATTAAGCCATTCCGGGGGAAGATAGGTGGTTTCGAGGCAGCGGTTGATAACATTGGCAACCAGAGAGAAGAGATTCCAGCCAAGACACCGCACTGATCAAATTGGTGTTTAGATTTCATGTCTTTGATTGCTTGAACGACGGAGGCCAGCAAAATAATGAACCAACGCAGGTTCTCAGCGTCTCCGTTGTCAATCATCTCAGCAGGCGGAGTGAAAATGGAGGAGTCTAGAAGATAATTTAGTTAATCGTCGGCAAAGCTGGTGTCGTCCGATCGAGAGAAGTTTATGTATGAGGTATTGGACTTTGTAGTAATTGGTGTTTGATGACTGCGAACATTTTCCGAGAGTTGGGTGCTGTGCGGATGTGTCTCTTGATGTTAAGCGCTTTTTTGTTGATTACTTGTTTAATGTGCTCATCAATACGTCGGAGAGTGAGAGCGTGAACAAGGGATATTGTGCGTAACCTAGAAATGCCTGCGAGGTTTTCGCGTGCTTAAAACAAGGCGTTCAATTTTTTCATCACGTGAATGTGTTCAATAGAGGTGGCAGAAGTAGTGGGATGATAAGATTTTATGGACATCAGAAGAACATGAGGAGAGTTTGTCTGGGAGAATAAGATCACTCCCAATTGTTGAATCGCCCGAAAGTCTGATTGCTCTCTTTAGGGATAGAGGATAAAAGAGGAATGAGAAAGGATACCTGACAGTGGTCGAGATTAGAGATCTCCAGAGACTGAACATTGGTCACGTCTTTGATGGAGAGAACACAATCAAGCTGATTGTTCCTTCGTGTAGAGAAGTGCACAAATTGACTTAGGAGGTTGTTCGCAAAGAGCCGAATCAACGGGTGAGTTTCCTTATTTATATTATGCCAGTTGGTCTGAGGAAGGTTAAGGTCACCCAAAACGATGTACTGATCGGAGAATTGGCAGAAGAAAGTGGACATTAGTTGAGCCCTACGGGTGTCGTCTATTATTGGGAGGTTTGGGGGGTCTATAGACAACGCAAACGGATAAGCTTTGGTCTAGAATCAGCAGCTGAAAAGAAAAGAATTCTAATCCTAGCGAGCTCGGTGTAGGCAGGCGTTTGGGCATGAGAGAGGAACGGACAAAGACAGCCAGACCGCCTCCACGACTAGCCGTTCTGTCACTTCGAAGAAAAGTGTAGCCATTGTTGAGGAAAAGATCATCGCAATGAACGGAAGAAGACAGCCATGTTTCAATAAGCACATGTCTAGCTCGTTAGAGGATAAAAATGCTCGCAGTTGATTGACTTTTTGCGTGAGCGATCTACAATTGATAAGGATTTCTGAAAGGGATGCGTTAGACCGGGGAGGAGAAGCGAACAGGTGATTTCCGTTGGCGGCCGGAGCGAGACCTCGGATTGATAAAGGTAACTGACTGCTTGTTAACGAGAATGGAGTGGTCAGCATCGATCTGGATTTATATAGCCTCACTTTTATCAGGCGGGTGAGATAAATGATAGATTTGAAAGCAGGACGGAGATGAGTTATCTAAGCTCGATGAGTTTCTTGGGAGCAGGAACGTGGGGGTGGAAGGAGGCAAGATCTGAACGTGGAGCAGTGTCACGACTGTACTGGGTGGTATCGGTGAGGTTGGAGGAGGAAGTTATGGGGGGAGAATCGATGGCTCGCGGGGTCGAGAAGGTCTTTCGTCTTGTCGGTTTCAGGACCTCTTCACCGGTCGTGATAACGACTTGAATTAAGGAATTGTTACTGGCCCTGGAGATTGAAGACGGATGGCCGTTGCTGGTAGTCTTCATTTGGTGTGGTCGGCCACGACGACGCGGTAAAGCTTCCACTTGTTGGGTGGGAATGGTCTCGCTGATTGAGCTAGTAGTGAAGAGGAGCCCTTCAAATCGAGAGGCAGTTAGCATGATGGGTCCATAGGAAGGAGCATCACTGAGGATGCATCCGTAAAACGACCGGCGTTTCTTTGGGTTGCTCCAGCTAGGATAGGTATGTCTAACTTCAGGAGAGGGGCGGTGTCTGGCGGAGAGGTCCACGTTTGTTCTGCAGTTCTTTGTAGTAAAGTGGAATCACGCTTTAATTTGACTTTGTCTGTCGATATAAAGGGTAATCAAGATTTCAGTTGAAGAGACCACAAAAGCACTACCTTTGCCGGAGGAGACCTCTTTGAGATGATGGAAGTTGTCTCCCAAATATTATAATCAAGGTTGCGGTCTTGATATAAACACCTGAATAATTAATTACTTACATATGTCAGTATAAACTAAGAATTGTAAAGTGTAGAAAAGTCAATTCATCCAGTAGACCGGTTTCGTCCATATTGGGAACTCAACATGTACTGGCCAGAATTTGCCGCGGACAGGACAGATGTCTCCCAAATGACTGATTAAATCTGAAGCTAGGTCATTCTTAGAGAGTGGGGAGTGCAAAGACCAGAGGAAAAGGTTGCGTTTACTGTGATTTCGTAAAGCAACCTCCCGCGCAACACAGTTCAAGAAACCATCAGATTGACACAAAAAATGTGGCTGCAACGTGGAGACAGGGAGGTTCCCGATAAAGCTCCATGAAATCACTTGACATCTGCCATCTGTTGCTGGAGGTCAGCGAGATTTTTAATTAGCTTCTGGGTTAAAGGGGTGGTGGAGGCTGGCGAAAAGTCTGGTTTGTTATGGAAGAGTGTGATAGAGAAACAGAGAAAAAAATGAATATATGTTTCGAAAATTCCGACAAGATAAAAGTAAGTCCTTAATATATGTAAAGAAATTTCAGAAAAATATGTGATTAAATTCCAAGTGTTTCCCAGAGGTGAGATCAAACGATAAATCTAGAAAATCTAAAAATTAAAAAAAAATGTAACCCGATCTCAGTTCCAAATTTAAAAATTATAGAAATCCACGAGCACGGCCACTCCGGTTGTTGTGCCTTTCCAGATGAACTGAATGTTGTTCATCTAGACAATCTCCGTTATGTGTTACTAGGACAGCAAATTTAATGATTTGATTAAAATTTGTCTTGTGTATTGGATCTATAAATGAAGTTTCTAGACGAGGAAGTAAGTGACAACAGGCAGAATCTTTACGTCTACAGTAGATTAATTTCACTTAACAACCCCGCATTTTCCAGTAGATAAAGAAACCTTTCACATCTTGCACTAGAGATCATGCATTATGAAGTCATTATTTTTTGTATTATGCATGGCTACATGAGGTCAATTGAAGAACTCTGGGCCGAACATTCCCAGTCTGGATAATTTGTATTCCGTTCACTTTCTATTAGCTGGTCCTGCAAACAAGACAAAAGAGCATTAAATACACGGATATCGAGATTTTACGCGTCAAGTACCAATTTCATTTAGCAGTCTAAACGTGCCCTTCGCACGCTTTCGTTAATTATGGCGCACGAAAAAACGAACTTGAGGCATCACACGAAATTACTTGCAAGATTCACGTTATTATTGTAAGTACCAGGAAGTGCACTTAACGCCAGTGCAATGATAATTCTATTCCATTCACGTTAGATATACAGGCGCTAAGTGCCCTCATTAAACTTAATGACACTCCACTCTATACAGAAATTCGATGTAGCCTTTACTGATTTCATATCTCAGCGAAATCCGTCAATTGAACCATCGGAAAATGAATAAATAAACAGTACGACGAGCAGTCACCGACTCGCGGATATTTAAAATATATTACCTTTACAAACATGTATATGGTCGGAAAAGCTTTAATTTGAATTCCACTATACCTTAAAAACAGCATTGGACACATTTCTCCCTTAAGCCACAACTACATTTATCAACCATTTCCGTAGTCAAAATTATTTACAATGTAATTCACCTCAACCAATTATACACATCAATTAAGAAATATCTTATTTCTTAAAGTATACATATGCTCCACTAGTGTTCTAACTCACTAACGTTCTTCAATACCGACTGGAAAGAGAGCAAATCTTTAACAGCTTAATTCTTCAATAATATTTTCCCTGTCGATTCAGCAACATAGACTACGTCATTAAATAACGCCATTCGGAGCAGTGATATCAAATTTATCAGATTATACTTTCGTAACCTTTCTAAAACCATAAGATCTAAAAATTTTATCACGGGATCAGCCACAATCCGCACCAGCGTTCCACGGGGTTCAATATTTGGTCTAATCATAATTAACCTAATGCTGTCACAGGTCCATGCGGTCTATATGTGATATGATTCCTTATCTCAAGGCTTTCCATGCGTTTCGGAGTGTTAAGCTCCTTCTCGCTTAGCCTCCAAATTAGGCAGCTCACTTTAAATTCTACACATTCCATATGGAGAGTATTCCAATATTTACTATTTCTGTTTTATAGCTTCCAACTATCTAGTATTCGGCCATAATGTCATAATTATATTTCAGTTACCCAACGGAAACTAGAAAACTACCACGAAGAAATTTGACGGTCGACGTCTAAAGCTCGTTCATCCTCGCCCTCTAAACAATTCTAAAATTCGTTCACCCGAAGGCCGCAAATACAACATATTGCACTGATATTCTAACTCTTCAAAAGACTAGTCCTAATTGATTCCATCCTAGTAAGGAAGTTACTGAAAGCACTTTTTCTTTCTTAACTTCTAACAGTCTTACCGTTAAAGATCTTCGAATGGGAGCGCTAAGCATAGTCATAATGTCTTTCGTGATAACAATATAAAGGCAGTGTATTCACCAGTCTCATTTTCTATAACTAGTCGTCCAACAACAGCAAAACTACCTTCAGTCACACATAATGATGCGTTTCGACCTTTCATGATCGTCATCAGAGTACGACGGCAAACTGACTAGCGAGAATCAAGCGCGTCAGTGCATGCGACTGACGGTAGTTTTGTTCTGCTGTTTGCCGACTGGGATTTATTTTTACTTCAAGCTCGCAAACTTGATTAAAACAATTGTTACCACCACCCGCACAATCGTTGATTGTTTAATTGTTTTATCTATATATGTGAGAAAGCTGAAAAGAATAATGGTCGTGACAGCATAGAAACTGTGCAAATGACGGTTCCACTCAAGTACAATTTATGCGAGACTACTAGAGGTGGATGCTGCATACCTAAATTTGCTGTCCATATATATCCATTGCGGTTTGATCCTCGCCAGTCAGCCACCGTACTGTGATGATGATCATAGAAGGTCGAAACGCCTCAGTAGTTCTGATATGATGTTCGACGTCTGGTTAATTATAATTATATTCGTGTTTAAATCAAGCTCGCAAACTTGATTTAAAGAATTGTTACCAACACCCGCGCAATCATTGATTGTTCAATTGTAGTGCAGTTTATATCCTGTTTTTTTTCAAATAAGCGTTTTAGCTGAAGTTTATATTTGTGTGTATGGAAATATGGCACAAAATAAGTTTGGTGAAATGGTTTAAGACTAGATTAACTTGTTGATATAAGTCTTCTCAAATGGTTGTCAATAAATTCGTGATAAATTGGATAAATTGTCAAGCAGCGCTGATAAACTTCTCCTTTTGATAAAATGAAGTAAGATGGTTATTATTTTCTTAGCCTATTTATATTAAAATGATTTTTGAAATGCAAATTTTAACGACTCGTTTAAAAAAATTTCACCCATAATGATATGTACATTGTTTTTTAATGGAAGACCAGGTATTCCAGAATAAAATTTATTATTAGAATTGCTCAAATGATAAGATGAAAAATAATTCGGAACAGGAACCTTCAAATTCAGGGAAAACCAGCATACGAAGTCAATCAATAGATACGAATATTACAAAAAACTTATCTTTTGAACATAGTGAAAAGCGATGAAAAGGGAGATTGGATTATGAAAACCAGCAAAAGAACCATAAATAAACCGACAAAGCCAAATCATAAGTCATAGCTAAAAAAAATATTATGAAAATTATAGAAGAATTTAGAACAAAATTTTCTGCTGTATAATTCTATAACAAGGAACGATTTTGATTTTATAATACTAAATGAAACATGCCTCAGTAAGTACATTGAAAATCATGAATTTGAAATTCCTCGATATCATTTATTTAGAAAAGACAGATCGTTGGAAAACGAGGTGAAGTCCTCATTTATAGTAAACCTTTGGTTAATGAAAAAATGTTACATACTAGTGGACAGACTGCAATCATTGATTTTAGAACTATCCAAATTGACAATTTGATCTTAACGGTGGTCTATAGACCTTCGTATGCCACTTTGAATGAGGATATTCTTTTCGATCTATTTTGGTCTGTCATGGTTATAATGTTGGGGTATGCGAATCTAATAAAATGCATGTCTGTGAAATAACCAATCCATTCACCAATCATGATCTAAAGCAAATTATAAACCAACCAACTTGAGGTTATAAATACATAGATCATGTCTATTTAGAAATGGAATCGGTTAACTGGCACATTTACGATGTGGTTAATAACTTTAAAGAACTGAATCACAAGCAAATTATTTTACGATGGAACAATATAAATATCAAAAGTCAGAAACTTCTGTTGATAACACACACGCGTGGCGTTCCAGAATTAACTAAAATTTTTCCCGAGAATTAAGTGAATGCTTTTATTTTACTAACTCTAGAGACTTTGTTTATTGTGTTTCAACGCTATTATGTAATATATTGCATAGGTCTATGTTTATGGATACGATACCACAAAAATGGATAGAAAATTGTTTAAAAGAGAATGAAACGAGATAATTTACTAAAATTTAGTCCTAGTAATCGTAATAAAAATGAGGTTTGACTTAATTGATAATGAAATTAATTCATCATTATGTGAAATTCGTCAAATAACATAAAGAATAATATTGGCTAAACTAAAGAGCAATCCTAGTCTAGCAAAGTATTTAACCACAGGGGAGGGAGGAGTTGAGGAAGAGAAGTGCTTTCATGAAGTTGATGAAAGCACTTCTCTTCCTTAACCCCTCCCTCCCCTGTAGTTAAATACTTTGCTAGTCACAATTTCATTCGTTTCCACATACCCTACCTTTAGAATAGAATAGAATATTTTTATTTTGATTCAAACCACACATGTTCCATCAAATAGATAATAATATTGGAAATAATATTGTCGGGTGGAACGCAACGACCGGAGAGAGCGTGCTTGCGGTTTTCAACATTTTCCCTATTTTTGAAGGATATCGTGTTCCATTTTGTTTTTATTTTCAGATTCTCTGGATTTCTTGTCTGATTTCATCTCTAGGATCCACCAGGAATCTACCTACACATTTTTTTTGGAATTTACCTTCAGTTATCAAGGATTTATTCCTAGCTCACCTGATTTTTCGTCTCTTTTTCAATTTCATCTCTAGGACCCATCTGGATTTTATCAAGGAGCTATTCTTAGCTCACCCGACTTTCCCGTTTATTAGTGACATTTTAATACCCATTCTTTCTCTCTCATCAATACCCATTCTTTTCCTCTCTTCTATCGTAATCTACGCTATATCTGCTCTTCTATCTTACTCCACCATGAACCAGCTTTCATCGCCAGCCCCCATCTCCCCGCTCCTCACTCAAAAACTTATCTCCAATATTATTGACCTCCAGCAGCAAATGGCGGACATCACAGGATTACTTGGAGCACTGACAGGCAACCTTTCAATCTCCACCGTTTAGCCCCATTTATTACGTCAAGCTGATGCGTTTTTAAATGGGGTAGCTATGGAGGTTGCCCTACGAAATCACAACAAGAGAAACCTCTTTTTATGGTCTCCGCGCTCCCCCTTCTCAAAGGACGATCTGGCCTCAGATCTTATCAGTCAAATAGGGGATAACTTTAGCCACCTTAAAGAGATCTCTTCGGGAAAGGGTCATGCCTTTATTCTCTCCTCACACAAAAGACTGTCTGACGGTGATCTTCCTCATCTCAAACTGCACCCGCCCATTTTATCATCCGAGAAAGTCAAACTAAAGCGAGACTACACGCTACTACAGAGGACTTTAGAAAAAGCCCAAACCCATCAACCGGACACCACCCCCTCCTCAAGCTAATCACGCCTTTCCGGGCTGGAGCAATCCAGAGAAAAGCCGCTCAGTTCACGGCGGAATCCTTGGCGATGCCCCATCCTCCAGTCCACCCCTGCTGATATCTTCCCGATTTGAAGGCCTTCCTTTCACCTTTAGCCCATACTCCTCAACCAGTCCCCCCACACAGTCTCAAGCATTACCACGTGGTCACGGCCGACCACGCCGCGCAAAGCCTCCAAATAACACAACTTCTCCCCCAAGTTCGTCCGCCAGGCCCACATCCCCACGACAAGTTACTTTTGTGACGGATGCTATGACTCAAAGACCGAATAAACGTTAGTTGCCTAAGGCCAAACGGGATTTCGACCCAGTCCCATCAACTTCAACTCCCTCTACTGAAACCACCATCGACCCCACCCAGGACAGTTGCGTCTCAGCCCCTTATCAGTCTCTGTTCCTGCTCACCCCATCAACGCAGCTTCAGAGTGCCCCCTGGAGCCCAGATATCTCGCCCCCCTTTAGCTTTCAAACCCTCCAATTACCTCACCCACCCGACAAACGCGGACAAAATAAATCCAGATCGACGCTGACCACTACATCCTCGTCAACGAGCGGTCAGTCTCCCTCATCAGCCCTAGATCTCGCCCCGCCCGCCAGCGGAAAGCCCCCGCACGCTTCTCTTCCCCGATCTAACCCTCCCTCAGAGCACTCTCAGCAATTCTCATCAATTGCAGGTCACTTACGCCAAAAATCAATCAACTACGAGCTGTTCTATACTTTAACGAGATAGACATGCTTTCTTGTTGAGACTTGGCTGTCCCCTTCCATCCACTGTGATGACCTTTTCCTCATTCACGGATACACGTTCCTTCGTAGCGACAGAACTGTCGGTCGTGGGGGCGGACTAGCTGCTTATGTCCGATCCCTTCTTATGCCCAAACGCTTGTCGACATCGAACTCTCAAGGATAGGAATTTTTCTCGTTTCAGCTACAAATCCATAACCAAAGCATATCTACCTGTGTTGTCTACAGACCCCCTAATCTCTCACTCATCGACGACACTCGCGGGGCCCAACTTCTATCTACTTTTTTCTCTTTACACTCCGATCGGTACGTCGTTGTGGGTGACCTCAACCTCCCCATGGCTAACTGGCATAATCTAGCTTCGGAAAGTCACCCACTGCTTCGACTCTTCGCGGACAACCTGTTACACCAATTCGTGCATTTTCCTACCCGAGGGAACAACCAACTGGATTGTGTACTCTCCAACAACGAGGTGACTGATGTTCACTCTCGGGAGATCTTCCCTAATCTTGATCACTGTCAGGTATCCTTCCTCTTACCTCTCTTATCCTTCACCCCTAGAGAAGACACCCAATCGTTCAGGCGATTCACCAACTGGGAAGAGTTCCGCCGACTCTGTGACGCTGTTAACTGGAGGGACCTCTTTCTCCCAAACAATCTCTCCTCATGCTTTTCCGAAGTCCATAAAATCCTATCGTCCCACTTTAACTCCGCCACCTCTATTCAACGCGTGTACGCGGCGAATAAGTTGAACGCTCTGTTTAAGACACGTGACAACCTCGCACGCAACTCTCGACTACGCACATCGTCACTTGCCCGCGCCCTCGCACTGAGACGCATCGATGGGCACATTAAACAGGCTATCAACAAACAAGTGCTCCACATCGAAAGACGCATCCGCTCAGCTCCTAACCTCCGGGCAAAGTTCGCTATCATCAAACACCAATTGCTGCAAAAGCCCAAAACCTCGTATATTAACTACTCTCAGTCAGACGACTCCTGCTTCGCCAACGATTATCTGACTTACCTCCTCGACTCCTTTTCCACTCCCACTCCGCCTGTCGAGATGTTAGACAACGGAGACACCTAGAACCTACGCTGGTTCTTCGTCTCACCGGCTTCCGTCGGCCAAGCAATTAAAGACATTAAATCTAAACACTAATTTCATCAATATGGTGTCTCGGTCAGCATGATTGCTCTTCTAGGCTGGATCGTCTTCTCTCTGATTGCCGACGTTATTAATCATTGTCTCGAAACCACCTATCTTCCCCCGGACTGGCTTAATTCGACGATCTCTCCTATCCCTAAAATGGCACTCCGTCGATCTCATCATTTAAAGATCTCCGCCCCATTACTATCGTCCCTTCTATCACCAAAATCTTCGACAAGGTCTTATACAACCTAATCTACCTCTTCATTAAGTTTCATGCAGACTTCTATCTCCTCGATGTTGAACATGGTTTTTTGAATGGCCGCTCCTCTTCCACCAACTTAGTTAGTGTTCTCGATCATTGCTACTCCTCCTTCTCTAAAGGGCTTCAGTGCACTCTCCTTTTCCTGGATATATCCAAGGCTTTTGACTCGCTGTCATTTTCAGCAATCGAATCCGCCTTACTGAGAAGCGGTATTTGCGGTAACGTTCTCAATCCTATCAGTTACTATCTCCGAAATCGATGTGCGACAGTAAAAGTTGGCAGTAGTCACTCACGGCCAGCCTATATCCGATCCGGTGTTCCCAGGGCTCCGTACTTGGTCCTATTTTCTTCAACCTTACGCTCGCGCACATACAGGTTGAAGACAACCTTTTCAAGCTGTTCAAATATGCGGATGACATGGTTATCGTATTCAGTAACCCCACTGCATCCAACCCCTCCTTAACCCTTATATCGGAGCTCCTATCCTCGTTCCACTCGCAGCTCAGCAGAATCGGCCTCAAACTAAATCCCACCAAGACTCGCCTAATGAAACTCCCCTCTGATCCATTCTGCTCTATCCCGGTTGCCAATTACCCCTTCGACATAAAAATAATAGATTAGGCCATACATATTGGCATTCATTTTTCAAAATCCCTAGACTTCTCCCTACACCTTACGCAAACTACTTCCAAACTCTTCAAATGGGTCCGTTTGATCTGTTTTAAGACTAACAAACCCATTCTCCCACTCACGTTATTCAAGGTCTACGTTCTGCCCCTCATTTCCTACGCCAGCGAATTCTACTGTCCTCTCACTCTCGCCTCCTCGTATACTATTGAACAGGTATCCTCCAGATTTCTAAAGCGAGTCTTCCCGAAATGCCAAAATTATCGGGAACGCCTACTCCTGGCAAATCTTCTTCCGCTTTGGTTCACCCGTCACCTTCGAGTCATTTCTTTTATCCATAAGATCACAACTTGCTTACCACTCTCCAACTTTGCCCACCCAAGTCACCACTATGCCACACGTTCTAGTAACTCTTCTATCCAAGCCAACCATACCCCCACCATATTTAAAAAAAATCTATCTCTTCTCCAAAGCCACTAATGTCTTCAACGCTCTTCCCACAGACATAAAGCTCCTACCCCAGCACGAATTCAAAAAGGCAGCCCATCAGTACTTCTTCAACAAACTTCTTTGTGATACGATCGATTGGAAACGAAACTGGTTCCTCCTCAATCCATAAAATTTACTTCACCCCAGGCTACTCTCTTTACTAACTTTGGAGGGCTAAATTCCTCAGGCAGTCATCTAATCTTCCACTTTACCTCTCTAGTCTTAATCTTTCCTTCTCGACTCACTGATACCACTTCTCAGCCCATTCCTGACTCCATCATATCCACGTTGTGGATACTTTACTACGTTTCGCTCATCCACTTCTTTTCTTTCTTGTTTCAGCGGATGACCGGAAACTCAACAGCCCTACCGATCCACCAACGGTCCGCTTCGGACATCGACTCCCCCTCGTCTTCCTTCAATCACAACCTCGTTCTACGGATGCCTGCGACCCCTGCAAGACTCGCTCGCTTCAATCTAGCAGATTCCATTCATGTATATGCTATGCTCCATCAACTCAATCTCCACGACAATGGACTCCATCGGTCGACGTCTACCTCCGGTCCGCCATCTTTTTCGATCTCGCATTCACCTAGAAGCTCTGACACTTCATGGACTACTCCAATTGATCTTGTCTTGTCAAATGGAACTTCGTTTTTATTTATTTTTCACCAGATTTAACTATCTTGATGTTAATGATAACTTTTCCCCTCATCAACCCCTCCCCCTGCTATTAAATACTTTGCTAGTCACAATTCTATTCACCTCCACATATCCTACCCTTGATTTGTTATTTCAATGTTTGGGCCAGTTGGCCTCTGATGCCAAATAAATGTATTATTATTATTATTATTATCACATCACATAAATATATGCAATTAGTCTCATGTAGATAAGTAAATCTCACTGGTTGTACTGTACAATATATCAACATCAGAAAGTTCGGCTGTGAAGAATAATAGATTTATCATCGAAACAGGAAAAATTAAGGTATAATTCGAGTGTAACATTATGCAAAAAATGAGAACCATGACTAGCAATTGATTGTATGTATTGTTGACTAACATGATGATATAATGCATAACATTTCAATTTTAATAATACAAAACTTGGAAATAAAAATCTCAAGAAGGTATGTTGCCGATAACAATTATCCTTGTCTTTTATTCAACCATGAGAAAGTATTATCATAATCAAAATTAAAAATATCAGCAGGATTGTAGACTTTTTCTAGTTCAGTCAGACTAAAAATTTAAAATACATCTTAGATGGAGGCGTTTCTCTAAGCCCATTTGGCAATTGATTATAAATTTTGTAGATTTTCGAAAAAGAGAATAACTTTCCCGCAACATTCCCCACCAAAGGAAGAGATATTGCCAAATGTCCAGATCTAGTTCCAGTTTCATGACTCCTTCATATTGGATTCATATGGGCACCAGTCCACTGGTTCAAGTGGAAAACATTTATGCAATAGCACATCCTCCGAAACAATAAAGTTTTCAGTGATACAAACTGTAATATAGTGGCGTATATAGTGCAGGAGATAGGACTAATTTATTTCACAACTTTTCTTTGTACAGCTTCTATCTTATTGAGAGATTTGATTGTTATTTCAATGGTTGGGCCTGTTGGCCTTTGTTGCCAAATAAATGTATTATTATTATTATTATACGAAATTCTAAATGACTACAGTAAATGTAATGAGAAAGTAAAGCCCATATAACCGGTGGATAAAACTGATTGAGAATTTATCCGTGAATTGGAGGAATTGTGCTCATTTCAAATGTAATACCCAGAACGATAGCCATATTCGTGATCCAACTGATCTTTCGGATAACCTGATAATAATAACACGTTTATTTGGCAACAAAGGCCAACAGGCCCAACCATTGAAATAAAAAAATCAATTGTAGGATATTTAGAGATGACTGAAATTGTAACGAGCAAAGCATTTATCCATATTGAACCAGATTTCAGAACTTGTTATTGTTAGTGAAGCATTAGCAAAATTAGGGCCAAAAGTAAAACCTAAAAAATCAAGATCTCCTTGGTATATAATAATAATAATACATTTATTTGGCAACAAAGGCCAACAGGCCCGACCATTGAAATAACAAATCAAAGGTAGGATATGTGGAGGTGAATAAAATAGTGACTAGCAAAGTATTTCACAACAGGGGAGGGAGGAGCTGAGGAAGAGAAGTGCATTCATCAACTTCATAATAGTTCAATCTGGTGAAAAAAGAGATTCCATTTGACTAGACAGGATCAATTGGAGTTCAATTCAGGAAGGGTCCGAGCATCGATGCGGGGTAGGCTTGGTTCGGACAGATGAGTTTGAGTGTGAGATCGAAAGTGGTGGCGGACCGCATGCAGACATCGTCCGACGGAGTTCTCTGTCGTGGATATTGAATTTCTGAAGTGTAGTATTGACCAGGATGGAGTCGACTAGATTTAAGTTTGTGCTTCGTGCAGAGCTCACTGGCTTCCGATCATTTGATGACCTAATTCAATTACCTTTAACTTTTATGAATGCGATATGCGTTTTCATAAACTGAATTCTTAAGATTGGAAAAATACCAATCCATATTCTAAGGATCGTAGTTAAACCATTGCCTTATGTAAGTAAGCCAACGTTTGCGAACGATTATGGATTAATTTCTATTATTCATTAATTTTAAGATAATATGATTATTGATAATAACTATACATTCATTTGGCAACAAAAAGGCCAACAGGCCAACCATTGAAATAACAAATCAAAGGTACGATATGTAGAAATAAATGAAATTTTGACTAGCAAAGTATTTGAAGTAGGGAAGGGAGTAGTTGAGGAGATGTGCTTTCATCAAATTCGTGATAGTTCGATCTGGTGAAAAGCGATTCCATTTTACTAGGTGTGATCGGCTGGAGTATGAACCGTGAGGGGACCGAGCATCAATGCGGGATAAGCTAGTGCCGGACAAACGAATTTGGATGTGAATTTGAAGGTAAGGGCGGATCAGCTGCAGAAGTCAACCGAGGGAGTTCGTTGTCGCGAAAATTGAATTTCTGTGAGTTAGTATTGACTAGGATGAAGTCGATCATTTCAAATCTAAGTTACCGATTAAATTGGATACTAACCAACATGGTTTATGAAATATCGATCGACAATTCCTAACATCCGCTTCATGTGGAAACATGTAAGTACGCTCGATGAGAAAATGCTTGATTCCTTAATAGTCTTTATTTATATCTCAAAATCTTTTTAACTCTATTTTTTGTTATTAAGAATGCGATTAATTTATTTAACACCGATCCCAATATCTTCAGATTACTTAGGTATTATTAATAAAATAGAAGAATGAGTATTCAAATAAATAACTGGAGATCAAGATCACTAAAAGTAACAGGTAGAATTTCAGAAGGACAAAGCTTGAGACCAATTTTATTTAAAATCATATTTGCACATTAGCAAACCAAGGGCCTTAATGGTTGCAAATTTGCTGATAATATACAAATCATCTTTCCAATAGATCCACAAATATCGAGTTAACTAAAAAAATAACATAACACTATATTTGTATGACTTAAGCAGGTATTTGATAACATTAGGCCTGAGAATAAACAGTAAAAAGACGAAAGCGTCAAAATAGGTAAAGGAACACAATTTAATTATTTTTATTTTCATGAAACTGTAGTTAATGAAGTTTTTGAGATCAAACTTCAGCAATAAATTAAAGATTTAGACATTACTATCCAAGTAACAGCGTCTTTTGAGAGAAATATTGTAAGAATAGTTAGCTGCGCTAATAACAGATTGGCGTTAATAAATAGAAATACCTTAGCGTACGATATACAATAACAAAGGCGCTATTTGTATTAGGCCCATATAGGAATATGCCGCTGCTACTAGGAACCGAATGAAAAAGTCTTGTCAATCAAGTCAAAAGCCGCAAATAAAAGCTGTGAAAAATGTTAGTCATGTGTCCAGCACCATATATGCCAGTTGTTTACAGTTCGTATTAATGCAAACTTTATGGCTTTGGAGGCTGTGCTATCTTTCTGCCAAATTTCGCTTATCCTGCTCGTCTCTACGTCATGCGCAACAACAACTCTTTAATTTAATCCAAACATACCCTCAATATGTTTAACAAGATCTTTCTGTTTTCCAAAGCCACAAGTTTATTAAACGCACTACCTACGGAAACTAATTCCCTACCCCAGCACCAGTTTAAGGCGGTTCACCAATACTTCTTTAGCAAATTATTATACGAAAACTCTGATTAGAAACGCAATTGGTTGTTTCTTCACACGTAACACTCTGACAAGAAGAATAAGCGCAGGAGGAGGAAGGAATCTTATGCCATCTATATCTAAAAGGTGCTACGTCAGGTGCATCCGGATACTGGTATTTCCTCTAAGGCTATGTTACTAATGAACTCTTTCGTTAATGATATATTCGAGCGCATTGCCGCAGAGGCCAGCAGACTTTCTCACTATAATTATAATTAATTATTATATATTTACCCCTAGGATATCCACAAATTTCGCCTAGCCTCCAAATTAGGCATCCTCTCTTAGACTAAAAACATTTCATGGGTATCTCCTCTCCAAAGCCACGTGTCTTCAACGCTCTTCCCACGGACATAAAGCCCCTACCCTAGCACGAATTTTAAAAAAAGTACTTCTTCAACAAGCTTCTTTGTGAAACGACCGATTGGAAAGAAAACTGGTTCCTTCTCAATCCATAACATTTCCTTCACCCCGAATTATTCTCTTTACTGACTTCGGAGGGCGAAATCCCTCAGGCAGTCATCTAATTTTCCAATTTACCCCTCTGGTTTTAAATCTTTCATTCTCGACTCCCTGACACCACTTCTCAGCTCATTTTTCACTCTATCATATCCATATAGTGGATACTTTACTACGTTTTGCTCATCCAATCCGTTTCCTTCTTCTTTCAGCGGAAGACCGGAATCTCAAAAGCCCTGCCGATCCACCAACGGTTTGCATCGGACATCGGCTCCTTTTCGTCTTCCATCAATCATAACCTCGTTCAATGGACGCCAGTGATCCCTGCATGACTCACTTGCTTCAATCTAGTCGACTCCATCCTGGTCTATGTTACATTCCATCAATTTAATCTCCACGACAAAGGACTCCGTCGATCGACGTTTGCTTCCGGTCCGCCATCATTTTCGATCTCATACTTGAACTCATCTGTCCGGACTCGACCTACTCCGCTTTGATGCTCGGACACTTCATGGACTTAACTCCAATTTAACTTGTCTAGTCAAATGGAATTTCTTTTTATTTCTTTCACCAGATTGAACTATCATGAAGTTGATGATAACTTTTCCCTTCATCAACTCCCCCTTGCTATTAAATACTTTGCTAGTCACAATTTCATTCACCTCCACATATCCTTACCTTGATTTGTTATTTCAATGGTCGGGCCAGTTGGCCTTTGATGCTAAATAAATGTATTATTATTATTCCAATATTTACTACTTCTGTTTACTGCTTTCAATTTTTTTAATTATTCTGCCATAAGGTGCTCTAACAAATCTCATTTATTTTAGCTAAATAGAGTTAACTCAAAAAATACGACGAAAACTAACGGCTTATGTCTGAAGCTCGTTCTTCATCGCCTTCTAACGTCTATAATTCCTTCAACTGAATGCACATTGCGCTGGTATTCTGACTATTAGCAAGACTTGCTATAATCGATTCTACTTTAATTAATTTAAATTTAGCTCCTCAGAAATAACTAGCAAGAACATTGTTAGTGGAAATTTTCCTTCTCAACATGTAATAGCTTCATCGTTAAATATGATGCCAGTCATATTTCACTCAGCTATACATATCAATATATTTATCTCTTATCTTGAACATTTCAATTATTGGGGCACATTGCTTTCATTGCCGAATAAAAATCGATTATTATTAGAAATGCCTTATCGAATAATATAAAAGTACAAATTTACATTGTTTGGATTAAGCCAATCCTGAAATTTGCTGCCGCTACTTGGAATACAATGAAAAACGGTTTGTCAAACAAGATAGTAGGCATTGCTTTAAATCAAGTTTGCGAGCTTGAAGTAAACACCAATGCCAGTGTATTTAACCAGTCGTCGAACAACATAACAAAACTTTCGCCAGCCGCAAAGCACTGACGCGTTTCGACCTTCCATGATCATCATCAGAGTACGACGGCAAACTGACTATCGAGGATCAAACCGCACTGAATATATATGTAAATCAAAATTAGATATGCGGCTCTCACCTCTAGCAGTCTTGCATACATTGAACTTGACTAGAAATGTCGGCTGCACAATTTCTATGCAGTCACGAACATTAATTGTTTGCAGCTTTCGCCACATATACATATATAGAAAATACAATTTAACAATAATTGATTGCGCGGGTGGTGGTAACAATGCTTTAAATCAAGTTTGCGAGCTTGAAGTAAACACCGACCCCATTGTATTTAACCAGTCTTCGAACAACATAACAAAACCACCGCCAGCCGCAACGCACTGACGCGTTTCGACCTTCCATGATCATCATCAGAGTACGACGGCAAACTGACTATCGAGGATCAAACCACCTTGAATATATATGGAAATCAAATTTAGATATGCGGCTCTTACCTCTAGCAGTCTTGCATACATTGAACTTGACTTGAAATGTCGGCTGCACAATTTCTATACAGTCACGAACATTAACTGTTTGCAGCTTTCGCCACATATACATATATAGACAATACAATTTAACAATAATTGATTGCGCGGGTGGTAGTAACAATGCTTTAAATCAAGTTTGCGAGCTTGAAGTAAACACCAACAAACTGGTTACTAAATATTTAACCAGTCTTCGAACAACATAACAAAACTACCGCCAGCCGCAACGCACTGACGCGTTTCGAACTACCATGATCATCATCAGAGTACGACGGCAAACTGACTATCGGGGATCAAACCGCATTGAATATATATATGGAAATCAAATTTAGATATGCGGCTCTCACCTCTAGCAGTCTTGCATACATTGAACTTGACTGGAAATGTTGGCTGCACAATTTCTATGCAGTCACGAACATTAACTGTTTGCAGCTTTCGCCACATACATATATAGACAATACAATTTAACCACCACCCGCGCAATCAATTATTGTTAAAGATAGTAGAGACACAAACAAAAGTCGTGAAATATATATGCCCTGTGGCCTGCACCATATATGCCAGTAAATTACAGCTCATATCACTGAAAACTTTATGGCTTCGCAGCCTTGATATTTTACAAAAGCATTCCACTTGAATCAGTGGACGGGAGCCTAAACTAATTCAATAAGTTTCACGGAGTAGGAACTAGATCCAGACATTTGGCGATTTCTGTTACTTTAGCGGGAAAAATATTTTTATACTTCAAAGAATTATAACAAATTTTCAATAAATTGCAAGAGGGCTTATAGAAACGCCTCCGTCCAAGATGTCCTTTAAACGTTTAGGTACTTAACTAGAAAAAATATTCAATCATATTGATCTTGTCAAATTTGATGACAATATTCCCTCGTAGATAAAAAGACCAGTATAAATGTTAACTACATAATTTTTTGAAATTTTTGTATCTACTATCTGTATTACTATATCGGAAGAACCATGCACTATATCATCATACCAGTTGTCGATTTAAATAAAAAAAGGATAGTCACAATTCGCACTTGTGCACAATATCACTTTCGAATTGTATCTTGAGAGTTCCAATCATCGGGCTAGTTGGTCTCGTAGAAAAACCTCATTGTTTGTACTATTAACTGTTATATAAAAACTATTCATCGAAAAATGTGAGACGCCAACGGAAAATTGTAGGACAATGATTGTATCGTTAAGAAGAATACTCATAGTTTACAAAATAACAAGCATAGACAGCTATAAAACAGTTATTCGAGAGAACGGGAATTTATAGGTTTACAAAGTATAAGATGAAAACAGGATGAAATTATGCATACCGGGAAATGAGGATTACTATAATATAATGTAAATGTTAATCACTCTACGCATTCGTGACATCACGGATAGGCGTATATATCAATCCGTAAGAATTACTTATATCTATTCTATAAATTGCACAGAACAAATACATGCGTGTACAAGCGTTAGCGCATGTGTGTGGGTAGATTCGGGTATACATGTGCATATAGGAGTACAGTCATTAAGACAGGATCTTAGGCAAACAAGAAAAATACTTTAGGAAGTACAAGAATTATAAACATATCTGTCTTGAATGAGGATATTCTTGCCAAAAGTTGTTTTTCTCTGATTATGGTGTCCACCTTCCAAACGGGACTGGAAATAAAGTCCCGGAACCAGCGAGAAAAAAAGCAATTAAAAAACAAGTAGTGCACCTGGATATGTGAAGTATTCAGATATTTACCGACATACGAAAGCTATCAATTGTCCCGCAACCGTCAACTCTGGTATCAGCTCGAAAGTATTATGAAAACTCAAATTCCTTTTAAGGAATGTATATTAACGTATCACGTATAATAACAAGTCAGAGTGTTAACATAATTTATTATACCATAAATTTAGTTTACACGTGGCATAGCATCCTCCTCTTAATGCTAGAACAAGATGTAATACTGATCCACCTTGGATTTTGTATTCATTTACAGTTTTGTCATCGGCCATTTGTTTTCCAGAAAAAATAAGGCGTTGTTGTTGCGGAGGAATACCTTCCTTTTCCTCAATTCTTTCTTTTATTCGTTCAACCTTATCAGTCGACTCGATATCTATTTCGATTTCTTTACCAGTCAATGTCTTCACTTTTATCAACATTGCACATGCGAGTGGTGCTTTATTTGCCAAATAAATTCGTATTGCGCAGCATCTCCGTATGAATATAAAGCTCAGTTAAATAAGCCTTTTGTAAACGCCCCGGCTTCAAATAAATGCCGTACGACGTTACAAACTCGGTTAAGGTGCTCTGAATATAGATATTGTTATGATAAGGAGGCCCTTAACAGGACCTGGTCGTGCGTTCTCTTGAATTATTCAGTGTGAAGATGTCCTAGAGCCTTGGGTTGACTCTGGCTCTGGTTCCTTCTGTTGTTGCGTTGTAATCACGATGTGGAAAACTTCGTTGAAATTCTGCATTAATTGGCTCTTTCGCTGGTTGTACCGCAACAAGATGAGTCACGGATATTGCCAATTGTTGGTGAAACAAATCAAATAACCAGCGTGGGTATCGACAGCCGACAGCACGCACACGCGTAAAGCAAATCAGAATGAAAATGCGACAACTGACTTGCATGGTAAATTGCCTTGCTTAAATACCATGCCATAGTAATATATGTCTACTTGCACACTATTGGTTAAACGGCAAGTTTCGCTTTTTTCTCATTGCCACAACTTAAATAAAATTGAATTTAATTTACGCAATATGTCGGCAATTAATTTGTGTCGTTACAACACTTTCTTCTCTGAAAAAAAAGAAAAAAAATTCCTCTCTGCGAGGCTAGATAAGAAATGTATGCCAGAGTTCAAACAGAATTAAGCAGAAATGTGATGTACCATAAATGCTGGGCTTAAATATGCTTGTTGGTTACTTCAACAATGATATGAAATAGAATAAAATAGAATATCTTTATTTGGATTCAAACCACACATATTCCATCAAATAATAAAATTGGAAAATGTACAATATATAAAAAAAAGACTATCACATCACATAAAATTGTGCAATTAGTCATATATAGATAAGTATATCTCACTAGTTGTACTATAAAATAAATCAATATCAGAAAGTTCGGCTGTAGAGAATTATAGATACATCATCAAAATAGGAACAATTAAGGTATAACTAGAGTGAAAAATTATACGAAAATTTGAGAACCATGACTAGCAATTGATTTTACGTATTGTTAACTAGCATGATGATATAATGAATAACATTTCAAATATGATAAAACAAAACTTGGAAATGAAAATCTCAAGAAAATCTGTTTTCGATAACAATTATCCTTGTCTTTTATTCAACCATGAGAAAGTATTATAACAATCAAAATGAAAAATATCAGCAGGATTGTAGACTTTTTCAAGTTCAGTAGATAAAACTTAAAAGACATCTTAGACGGAGGCATTTGTCTAAGCCCATTTGGCAATTGGTTATAAATTTTGTAGATTTTCGAGAAAGAGAATAACTTGCTCACAACATTCCCCACCAAAGGAGGTATATTGCCAAATGCCCAGATCTATTTCCAACTTCATGACTCTTTCTTATCGGAGTCATATAGGCCTCAGTCCACTGGTTCAGATGGAAAACTTTTATGCAATAGCAAATCCTCCGAAACCACAACGATTGCAATGAAACAGACTGTAATCTAGCGGCGTATATAGTGCAGGAGATAGGACTAATTTGTTTCACAACTTTACTTTGTAGAGCTTCTATCTTATTGGACAAACCCTTTTTTAATGGATTCCAAGTAGCGACAGAATATTCTTGTATTGGTCTAATCCATATTATATACATTTTAAGTTTTATGTCAAGCGATAAGATATTTCGATTTATTAGTGCCCATCTTTTCTTGGCACTGCCTACTATACTTTCAATATGTCTCTCATCAGAAGCTGTACATTGAATAGTTATACCTAAATCCTTAATTTCTTGCATAAGTTTAATTTCAAACACATCACTAATAACTGCATCATGAAAATAAACATAATGAAAGTTTGTTTTATTACCTATTTTTAAAGCTTTCGTCTTTTTATTGTTTATTCTCAGCCCTTGTGTAAACAAATATCTACTTAAATCATACAAATCTAATGTCACATTATTTTTGGAGAATTCGACATTTTGTGGATCAATTGGGAAGATTATTTTCAAATCATCAGCGAATTTGCAAACTCGACCGTTAAGGATCTTAGTTTCCAAATGTGCAAATACGATTTTAAATAAAATTGTCCCCAATCTTGATCCCTGTGGAACTCCACTCGTTACTCGTTTCGATTTTGATATCAAATCAGTTACTTGAATACTCATTCTTCGATTATATAAATAGTATTTAAGTAATCTAAAAATATTCGGATCAATATTCAACAAACTAATCGCATTCAAAATAGCATCAAAAGATATAGATTCCAAGGCTTTTGAAACATCTATAAATAGAATTAATGCATCTAATTTATTCTCATCTTATGAAATTACATGTTTCCACATAGAAAGCATATAAGTAGTTATCGATCTATCTTTCGTGATGCCAGGTAACCACTAGGAATTGCTACACAAATTGTTAGCTCTAGTGTTTGGTCATACCGCGTGAGGTAAAATAGAGCAGTGTAAGATTTGCGGGCCGCAGCGTGAAGATTTCGAGGTTAATCGCCTGTGAAGTTGCCAGGTTTAAGTTAAAACCTTTGCAGGCTGGATCGTCGTCAATGCGTTTGTATACGACCAAAGGAGCTAGAGTGTGTGCTCGACGTTGTGGTGATGACTTTTGTAGAGTGGTCTTTGTGCAATTGATGAAGTTGAGATATTCATTGAAAGTGGCCTGTACCATGATATGAAGCTGATCACTACTTAGTGTTGCTACACGAAAGCGTTAGCTCCAAGTAGCTGGTCATACCAAAATAGGCAGTGTGATGTCATGTGTGAGAAATACATTATAATGTAAAAATATATACATTAAAATCAAAGGTAACTGCATAAAAATATGTACACTAACATTGCCTCAGAGATGGCATAATACCAAAGAACTGTTCAAAAATGCTACACAATTGTTAGCTAAGAACAGCTGGTTATGCCACGTGAGACAAATGCGAAAAATAACGTAATGTTAAAAAAATTTTGATACGTAATGTTAATGTTAAAAAAAAATCAATTACGCGTTATACAAAGCAGGCTATTGAGATTGTGGGCAGACGGAGCCTGAGACGTGTGTAGAAGGTTGAACGCTCTCAGGATCAGGCGGTTCGAAAAACGGTTTCAACCTGTCTATGCTTACTGATGTCGGTGTAGCGCCTTGCATAATAATGAAGTATTTTGGTTGTCTGAGCAAAATTGGGTAAGGACCGCGATACTCTGGTTGTAGTGGTGCAACAGCATTATTGTTGCGAACGAGTACTCTCTTGCAGCTGTGGAGCTGAGGGTGAAAGAAGACTGGACGAGGCGTGTGTCTCGGCTGCTGTTCGGACATGTTACCGAAATGAAGTCGAAGGCGGTAGCTTCGTCTTGTGGGTCATCTTGTGCCGGTAGTAGACGTGGGAGCTGACGAGGCAGGCGTAGATACATGCAATACAAAAGTCGTGACGCAGACATTTTAATGGATTCACGAGTACGGGAACGCATGGCAAGCAGAACTAAAGGTAGTGCATCGACACAGTTGCCATTAATGGACGAGGATGCTAAAGCAGCTTTGAGTTCCCTATGCATTCTCTCTACCATACCGTTAGCTTGAGGATGGTAGGCAGTCGTCTGGCGTAAGATGCATCCCATGTACCACAAGGTGGTTTTGAAACGATCAGATGAGAAGCAAGTGCCTCTGTCCGTGATGACCTCTTTGGGAACACCATAATTGGATATCCATGCAGAGATAAAACCGTTAGTTACTTCGTCTGCAGAAAGGGTGACAAGAGGTAATGCCGCAGGCCACCGTGTAAAACTATCGATCATAGTTAGAAGGTAACTGAAACCTTGAACCTTTGTTAGATGAACTATGTCGATGTGGACGATGGCTAGGCGAGAAGTAGACCGAAAATGTTGCAACTTAGAACGAGTGTGTCGTGTGATCTTGTTTTTCTGACAAATAGCACACTCGGAGACCCATCGTTTAACATTCTGCCTAAGTCTGTGATCTCAGAACCGATCTGTAAGAAGTCGGACAGTCGCTTGGCTTCCTGGTTGAGAAATTGAGTGAATTGAATCGAAATCTTTTCTCCGAAGGCTGGTCGGCAGAACTGGCTTGTTGGGCTGCGTACCCGTGAAGTAAACAATTGGTAAGCGTTCCCACAGACGGTATGTGAATTTGGTTGGTTGACGGGCTATTGATCTTTGAATGTGAATGTTACTGCATTGTTCCGTTCGCAAGAGGGCTGGCTTCTTGAGTGCTATTGGTTGTCCTTCTGAGATAATATTCTGCATCGTGTTGGAGACTCGTAGCTCTGACTTGTTAAGATCGAAAAGCGACTTGTATATTTGAAGAGCTGCTGCTATCTCTGCTAAATGATGCACTGGGGTTGGCTGAATGACCTGTAAATCCAAACGCTCGGAGGCAAGTTTCCAAAAACTTTGCTCAAGTCCGTTGGAAGGGTTGCTGATCTTTTGATTGGCAAGATGAACGATGAGCTGAAATTTCAGAAGGAAATCAAGGCCTATTATATTATGTGAGGCCTTGGCAATGATGAAGTTGTGGGAAAATTCACGTCGTAGACCTATGTTGAGTTTGGGGTACCGGCAGCCATAAGTTGGTATGGGCTTGCCTGTAGCTGTTGCAAGAAGAACGCCTAGCGACATCTCGGCCATTGAATCACCTTTGAGAACTGAGACTGCCGCACCTGTGTCTACGATGAACTCTTCGCCAGTTTTGAAATCAAGAAGGTGCAGAATCTGGTTGGGCTGTTTGGCCGGGTCATGCAAACAAGTAGGCTGGTGATTGCGACTGACGTTGTCCGTTTGGTTCTCTATGTGAAAAATTTGACGCGGACGAAAAGAGTCGACAGGGATGTCGGATTGTAGTTGGCTTCTTCCCTGTGGCGCCGTTGGTGCCGTTGATGCGCAGAAAGTACGGTCTTCTACTTCCTGCGCCAGACGTTTCCCGATACTGATGCAACCTTGTGCCTGTGGTCTGTTGTCCTTTCCGTCAGCTGTGGAAATTGGCATTCATTCGGAAATTCTTCGGAACGACAAAGACAGACTTGGCATGAATAACAAAACTTCTGGTGGTTATAACACCAGTTCTTTGGGGCATATTTATTAAAGGATTGCGGGGATCTCAATCGCGGCCTACCGTTATAATTTGGCTTAGGAACGAATTTGGGTCGAGCATTCCCTTGATTTAGCTCGGATTTTGTAATAGCCAATCCTTCTAGAACTTTAGCCATGTTCGCCACTGTCCTCTCTAAAAAGGAGAGTTTATCATCTTGCGGGGGTGAAGAAAAGGATTATGGATTTACTTTGGGTTCAAAAACCCTATATTCTAACTCACATCTCTCAGATAAGTCATCTATAGAGAGAGTGTTGGGCAGTTGTCTGGCAAAGAGTTTTAATGTTTGTGGAAGATTTTTAATAAAAACGACCTTAGCCTCATGGTCAGAAATGTTGGTTTTATACCAACGTTACCGTAATTCCCTCAATATTTCGATGGGGCCAAGTTTTGGCATGTCTAACTGCGCATATTTGTTTATTATCTGCTCAGTTTCTGTGGGCCCAAGCAAAGATTCTACTTCGTTTTGTAGGCCCAAAATGGATTAGGTAGCTTCCTAATGGCCTCAAGCTTAGAATAAATCCGTCGCTGCAATTCAGAAGCTAGTTTAGCAAATACCGTTGACAGTTTTTGATGATTGTCATAATCAGGAAACGGGGAGAAAGCAGAGTCTACGCGCATAAAGAATAGTTCACTATCTCCATCCCAAACAGGAATATCAATATCTAAAATTGGACCTGACATTCTAACAATCTTACGGAATTTTAAAAGCATAAATTTATAAGCAATATGAAAATGTATAAATATACTTTAACGAAACGCTTACCCACAAACAGCTTCTACAGTTGAATAAGCGCAGAATAAAACACGTCACAGTAACTGCTTCAAAAAATTGAAATTATCCGCAAATGAGCCTGTCCAGTACGTACGGTGCAGTTTTGTACGTAGGAAAGTTGAACAGAGAGCCCGTTGGCCTTTGATGCCAATGTATTATTATTATTATACCCCCAAAAAAATTCACCAGAAATCCACGAATATATACCCAACAAAATTCCCAGAAGACCAAATAAATGAAAAAGAAAGTCAATTTTATTTATACCAAAAAAATCAGAACAATACTTAGTATCCTGGCGCGGTCGCCAATTTTGTAAACGCCCCGGCTTCAAGTAAATGCCGTACGACGTTACAAACTCGGTTAAGGTGCTCTGAATATAGATATTGTTATGATAGGGGGGCTCTTAACAGGGCCTGGTCGTGCGTTCTCCTGAATTATTCAGAGTGTGAAGATGTCCTAGAGCCTTGGGTTGACTCTGGCTGTGGTTCCTTCTGTTGTTGCGTTGTAATCACGATGTGGAAAACTTTCATTGAAGTTCTGCATTAATTATCTCGTCTCGCTGGTTGTACTGCAACAAGATGGAGTCACGGATGTTGCCAATTGTTGGTGAAACAAATCAAATAACCAGCGTGGGTATTGACAGCCGACAGCACGCGTAAAATGAAGCAGAATGCAAATGCGATAACTGACTTGCATGGTAAGTACTTGCTTAAATACCATGCCATAGTAATATGTCTACTTGCACACTATTGGTTAAGGGCCTTTCGCTTTTTTCTCATTGCCACAACGTAAATAAAATTGAATTTAATTTACGCAATATGTTGGCAATTAATTTGTGTCGTTACACTTTTAATTGAGAGTGATAATGTAACGACACAAATTAATTGCCCACATATTGTGTAGGTAAATTCAATTTTGACGTTGTACTGATGAGGAAAAAAGCGAAACCGTTCACCAATGGTGTGCAAATGAGCTGCAAACTAAGCACGACAAATTTGCGTGCAGTTCATTGTCGCATTTCCTTCTGCTTGCGTTACGTGCGTGCTTTGTCGGCTAATCACTAGGCTAGTTTATTGGGTGTCTTCACGAACAACTGGCATCATCTCTGACTCATTTATGTGATGCAATATCATTTTATATTGTACATTTTCCCGTTTTGTTATTTGATGGAACATGTGTGGTTTGAATCCAAATAAAGATATTCTATTCTAATTCTATTTCTAATCTTGTTGCTGTACAACCAGCGAGACGAGCCAATTAATGCAGAACTTCAATGAAGTTTCCACATCAAGATTACAACATAACCAGAAGGAGTACAGCCAGTTAACCAAAGGGATCTAGGACATCTTCACACTGGAAGGAACATTCTCGGCATTTGCCGGAAACGCACGACCGCCCCTGTTAAGGGCCCCCTATCAGTACAATAACTCTATATCCACTTAGCAATTTAACCGAGTTCGTAACGTGGTTTGGCATTTGCTTGCTGGGGCGTTTACAATAAAGTATTACACATTTAACGATAATTTTATAAGCACGTAAAAAACATGTTTTTAGAATAGAATAGAATAGAATATCATTATTTGGATTCAAACCCACACATGTTCCATCAAATAATAAAAATAGGAAAATGTACAATATAAAGATATCACATCACACATAAATATGTGCAATTAGTTGTACTACAATACAATTTATCAGCATCAGAATGTTCGGCTGTAAAGTGTGATAAATTCTTCATCAAAATAGGAAAATTTCAGGTATAATTCGAATGTAACATTTTGCAAGAAAAAAGAGACACCATGACTGTATTGATTATGTATTTTTGATTAACAAGATGATATAGTACATAACATTTCAGTTTTAATAATACAAAACTGAAGATAGAATCTCGAGAAGTTATGCTGCTTGAAAACAATTAATCTTGTCTTTTATTTAACCATGAGAAAGTATTATCATAATCAAATATTACAAATATCAGCAGGATTGAACACTTTTCTAGTTCGGTAGATAAAATTTAAAAGACATTTTAGATGGAAGACGTTTCTCTAAGCCCCTTTGTAAAATTGATTGTCAATTTTGTAAATTTTTGAAAAAGAAAATAGCTTGCTCGCAGCATTTCACAATGGTGGAGATATTGCAAAATGACCAGATCTAGTTCCAACCACATGACTTTTTTTTATTGGATTCATATAGAGATAGTCCACTATAGGTTCAATGGAAAGCTTTTTATGCAATAGCACTTCCTCCGAAACCATAAATGGTGCAGTGATATAAACTGTAATCTAGTGGCTTATATAGTGCAGGAGGTAGGAATAATTTGTTTCACAACTTTTCTTTGTACAGCTTCTATCTTATTAGACAAACCCTTAAATTATACAAATCTAGTTTCACATTCTTTTTGGAGAATTCGACATATTTTAGATCAATTGGAAAGATTATTTTTAAATCATCAGCGAATTTGCAAACTCGACCGTTAGAGATCTTAGTTTCCAAATGTGCAAATACAATTTTAAATAAAATTGGCCCCAAACTTGATCCCTTTGGAACTCCCCTTGTTACCCTTTTCGATTTAGATATCAAATCGTTTACTTGAATACTCATTCTTCGATTTTATAAATAGTATTTAAGTAATCTAAAAATATTCGGATCAATATTGAATAAGCTAATCGCATTCCAAATAGCATCAAAAGAGATAGGGTCAAAAGCTTTTGAGATGTCTATAAATACAATTAATGCATCTAACTTATTCTCATCTAATGTAATTACATGTTTCCACGTAGAAAGCATATTAGAAGTTGTTGATCTATCTTTCATAAAGTTATGTTGACATAAATCAAAATCAGCCGGCTACATACGTTCTAAATGATCTAGTATCAATCGTTCTATTATCTTCAAAGATGAAGGGATAATAGAGATTAATCTATAATCACTGGTGCTTGTTGGCTTATTTACTTTTGGCAAAGGTTTAGCTACTATTGTTAGTATATCGATTGGTAATTTCCCATTCTTCAAAATTCTATTTATATAATTGCAGAGCGCATTCATAACATTTAAAGGTAATTGAAGTAGATTATCAATCGATATACCAAGGTGATCTTTTTGTTTTTTGATTTTATTTTTAACATTAAATCTATCAATGCATCACTGTCAATAACAAGTCCTAGATCCTGGTTTCCCGAAGGATCAGGTAGATCAATAAAGTACTTTAGTTCTGTGGATTACATAACAAGTTGCAAATACTTCATCAATTCACAGAGAAATTCATAATTAGTTTTACCCACAGATAAAGAAGCAAATTTTTCCTTTATATTTACTGTAGTCTGTGAGGAGTTTGTATCCTAGTCTAGGATTACTCTTCCAGTTTGGCCAAAAATAATTCTCTGATCTAATGGTTATCAGCAGTGACAGTTAATTTCTTTATCGTCATATCTTACCTCATTTTTTAAATATTATTGATAAGACTACACTGCATTATATTATTATTAGAATTTTGAAGAATGGGAAATTACCAATCGATATACTAACGATAGCAATTTTGAATGCGATTAGTTTATTGAATATTGATCCGAATATTTTTTAGATTATAAATACTATTTTATAATCGAAGAATGTGTATTCAAGTAAACGATTTGATATCAAATCGAAAAGATTAACAAGTGGATTTTTCTAGGGGATCATGTGGGGCAAATTTTTATTTAAAATCAGTGACACTGCATTTGAAAATTAAGATCCCTTAACGGTCAGTTTACCATGATATTAAAAAACATCTTTGTGTCCAAAAAATGTTTAATTCTCCAAAAATAATGTATTAGATTTGTATTCCCTTTCTCAGTTTGCGACAACGAGTTAAGCAATCCCATTGTATTTAACCGGTCCAATAGAACAACATAACAAAACTGGTTAAATACAATGGGATTGGTGTTTCAAGCAAAAAATTGTTACCACCACCCGCGCAATCAATTATTGTTTAAATTGTATTAGATTTGTATGATTTGAGTAGATATAAGATTACACTAGGGCTGAGAATAAACAATAAAAAGACGAGAGCTTTAAAAATAGGTGACAGAACATACTTTAAGTATGTTTAATTTTATGATGCTGTGACTAATGATGTGTTTGCGATTAAACTTATGCAAGAAATAAAGGATTTAGGCATAACTATTAAATGTACAGCTTCTGCTGAGAGATAGTAGGCAGTGCCAAGAAATGATGGGCACTAATAAATCGAAATATCTTATCGAATGACATTAAACTTAAAATGTATATAATATGGATTAGACCGATACTAGAATATGCTGTCGCTAGTTGGAATCCATTATAAAAGGGTTTGTCCAATAAGATAGAAGCTGTACAAATAAAAGTTTTGAAACAAATTAGTCCTATGTCCTACACTATAATTTGCCATTAGATTACAGTTTGTATTACTGCAAACTTTATGGTTTCGGAGGATGTGTTATTGCATAAAAGTCTTCCATTTGAAGAAGTGGACTGGTGTCTATATGAATCCAATAAGAAAAAGTCATGAAGTCTGAACTAGATATGGTCATTTTGCAATATCTCCACCATTGGTGGGGAATTTTGCAAGCAAGCTATTCTCTTTCTCAAAAATTTACAAAATTTATAACAAATTGCCAAAGGGGCTTAGAGAAACGCCTCCATCTAAAATGTTCTTTAAATTTTTATCTACTGAACTAGAAAAAGTCTACAATACTGCTGATATTTTTTATTTTGATTATGATAATGCTTTCTCATGGTTGAATAAAAAACAAGGATAATTGTTATCGGAAACAGAATTTACTGGGATTTTTATTTCCAAGTTTCGTATTATATCATCATTTTACACTCGAATTATTCCTTAATTGTTTTCTATTTTGATGATGAATCTATTATTCCTTAAAGCGGAACTTTCTGATATTGATATATTGTTCATGACAACTAATGATATTTACTTATCTACGTGAGACGAAATGCACATTCATATGTGATGTGATAACTTTTTTATATTGTACATTTTCCAATTTTATTATTTGATGGAACATGTGTGGTTTGAATACAAATAAAGAAATTCTATTCTATTCTATTCTGTTCTATTTTTAATTCTTAGTTTACATAATTTCCTATTGATTCGTTTCGTTATAATATCCGTAAACGTAGATGCCTGAAATATAATAGATAATAACGATGAAACAGAAGAAACAAATTCGTCAGTGTTCATGATATAAAAACTTTCATAATTAATCAGTATTGTAATGACACAAATTAATTGCCGACTTATTGCGCAAATTAAATTCAATATTATTTACGTTGCACCAATGAGATAAAAGCAAAACGCGATTAATAATAGTGTGCAAGTAGACATATATTACTATAACTTAGTATTTAAGCACGGCAATCTACCATGCAATTCAGTTGTCGCATTTGCATTCTGGTTTGCTGTCGTGTACGTGCTGTCGGCTGTCAAAACCAACCCTGGTTATTTGATTTGTTTCACCAACAATTGGCAACATCCGTGAATCATCACCATTGTTGCGGTACAACCAGCGAGACGAGCCAATTAATGCAGAACTTCAACGAAGTTTTCCACATCGTGATTACAACGCAACAACAGAAGGAAACACAGCCAGAGTCAACCCAAAGGCTCTAAGACATCTTCACCACTCCTGAATAATTCAGGAGAACGCACCAGGCCCAATGGCCCTCTTATCATAACAATATCTATATTCAGAGCACCTTAACCGAGTTTGTAACATCATACGGCATTTTGCTTGAAGCCGGGGCCTTTACAAAATTGGCGACCGCGCAGGATATTGAGTATTGTTTTGATTGTTTTTGAATATAAATAAAATTGACTTTCTTTTTCATTCATTTGAGATGAAATAGATTAACATTTGCGTTTTCTTTACCCTGATCGTGGTCTTCAGGGAATTTGTTGGGTATATATTCGTGGATTTCTGGTGAACTTTTTTTCGGGGTATAATAATAATAATACATTGGCATCAAAGGCCAACCAGGCCCTCTGTTCAACTTTCCTACATACAAAACTGCACCGTATGTACTCGACAGGCTCAATTGCAGGATAATTTCAATTTTTAGAAGCAGTTACTGTGACGTGTTTTGTTCTGCGCTCATTCAACTGTGGAAGCTGTTTGTGTAATTTCCGAATGAGTGCCAATTTCCACAGCTGACGGAAAGGACAACAGAACACAGACACAGAGGGTGCATCAGAATCGGGAAACGTCTGGCGCAGGAGAGTAGAGACCATGCTTTCTGCATCAACGGCATCAACGGCGCTACGGAAGAAGCCAACTACAATCCGACATCCCTGTGGACTCTTTTTGTCCACGCCGAATTTTTCACATGAGAAGCCAAACAGACAATGCCGGTCGCTAATCGCAGCCTACTTGTTTGCGACCCGGCCAAACAGCCAACGAGCTTCTGCACCTTCTTGATTTCAAAACTGGCGAAGGTTCATCGTAGACACAGGTGTGCGGCAGTCTCAGTTCTCAAGGAGATTCAATATGGCCGAGATGTCGCTAGGCGTTCTTCTCATAACAACTACAGGCGAGACCATACCAACTGACCTTGACCTTGCCACTCAACCATAGGTCTACGACGTGAATTTTTCCCACAACTTCATCATTGCCAAGGTCTCACATAATATGTGGGCGTGATTTCCTTCTAAAATTTCGGCTCATTGTTGATCTTGCCAATCAAAGAATCGGCCCTCCACCGGACTTGAGCAAAGTTTTTGGACACTTGCCTCCGAGCGTTTGAATTTACAGGTCATTCAGCCAGCCCCAGTGCATCATTCAGCAGAGATATGTCAGCAGCTCTTCGAAAATACAAATCGCTTTTCGTTTTTTACAAGTCAGAGCACAGAGGTCTGTTTACGATGCATCATAGTATTACGAAGGACAACCTATTGCACTCAAGAAACCACTGGCTCCTGCTAACCTGAAAGCTGCCAAGAAGAATTCTCAAGGCTGGAAGAGAAGTCTGTCAGACATCGAAAAAGTTCGTGAATACACTTTGTATTGGTCTCTAAATCAAACGGATCGTACAGAGCATAGCGGAACTTCTGTAAGCTAAATTCAGTGACAAAATCTGATGCATATCCTATTTCAAATATAAACAATTTACTTGAAAAACTCAACGGCAGGAAATTTCTTCTCAGTGATTGACCTCAGACAAGCGTACCATCACATCCCGGTAGCACCAGAGGATATCGAGAAAACTGCAGTCATCACTCCATTTGGCCTTTTTGAATATCTTTACATGCCTTTTGGACTTAAGTGTGCTACTCAGACATTTCAAATATTCATAGACAACATACTTCGCGACGACTCTGCTTATTGCATGTCATATCTCGATGACATTATGGTATTCAGTCCAGATCTAGAATCTCATGCGAAACATCTACGAAATGTCCTCTCACGCTTATCCAACCACGGACTCAAGATCAACTGTGACAAGACGCAGATTGCAACTTCATCCGTCGACATCTTAGGGCATCGTATCACGGCCCAAGGTATTCAACCGTTGCCGTCAAAGACGAATTCAATCAAGAATATCAAGTCACCAAGGACTGTTAGCGAGTTGCAAAAAATCCTGGGAGTACTAAACTATTATCGCAAGTTCCTTCCGGGCCTTTCAAAACAACTTTATCCTTTGTGCAGGCACCTGCGGAACCGAAAAGGACTTAGCAAGAATTCCATCATTGCTTGGTCATCCGAAGACGAGGAATTACTTCGACTTGCCATCAACTTGTTAGCAAATGCCACAATGCTAACGCATCCAGATTTCGAAAAGCCATTTCTACTCACGACAGATGCTTCTGAATTCGCTATTGGAGCCACGTTGGAACAAGAGATCGACGGAGTTCGAAAGCCTTTCAGTTTCTACTCGCGTACTCTCCAACCAGTAGAAACGAGGTACGACACTTTCGACCGAGAACTTCTCGCCATCTACGACGCAGTGCGTCATTTTATCAGCATCATTGGCAGTAGCAGATTTGTTGTTTTCACAGATCATGCACCACTAGTTAGCGCTTTTCGAAACGCAACTTCATCTATCGCCAAGTACCCTGCCAGAGTGGAAAGACAGCTTTCTCGTCTAAGCGAATGGCAATTTGACGTCTTTCACGTCAAGGGCAAACAGAACTTCATTGCAGATGCCCTGTCCAGGCCAGACGTCTCTCTACAACCACCTTCGCCGTCACCATTCACTGTCAACTCCGTGGCACTCAGTGAACCTGCACTAACGCCAACTCTCCTGCGAACTGAACAACGCGGTGACATTCACATTCAAAGATCAATAGCCCGTCACCCAACCAAGTTCATATGCCGCCTGTGGGAAGGCTTACCAATTGTTTACTTCACGGGTACGCAGCCCAACAAGCCAGTTCTGCCGACCAGCCTTCGGAGAAAAGATTTCGATTCAATTCAATCAATTTCTCACCCAGGAAGCCAAGCGACTGTCCGACTTCTTACAGATCGTTTCTGGGGTCACAGACTTAGGCAGAATGTTAAACGATGGGTCTCAGAGTGTGCAATTTGTCAGAAAAACAAGATCACACGACACACTCGTTCTAAGTTGCAACATGTTTGATCTACTTCTCGCCTAGCCATCGTCCACATCGACATAGTTCATCTGACAAAGGTTCAAGGTTTCAGTTACCTTCTAAATATGATCGATAGATTTACACGGTGGCCTACGGCATTACCTCTTGGCACCATTTCTGCAGACGAAGTAACTAACGGTTTTTTCACTGCATGGATATCCAATTACGGTGTTCCCAATGAGGTCATCACGGACAGAGGCACTTGCTTCTCATCTGATCGTTTTAAAACCTCCTTGCGGTACATGGGATGCATCTTACGCCAGACGACTGCCTACCATCCCCAAGCTAATGGCATGGTAGAGAGAATGCATGGGGAACTCAAAGCTGCTTTAGCATCCTCGTCCTTTAATGGCAACTGGGTCGATGCACTACCATTAGTTCTGCTTGCCATGCGTTCCCGTAATCGTGAATCCATTAAAACGTCTGCGTCACAACTCTTGTATGGCATGGATCTACGCCTGCCTAGTCAGCTCCCACGTCTACTACCTGCACAAGATGACCCACAAGACGAAGCTACCCGCCTTCGACTTCATTTCGGTAACATGTCTGAACAGCAGCCGAGAAATACGCCTCGTCCAGTCTTCGTTCACCCGCAGCTCCACAGCTGCAAGAGAGTACTCGTTCGCAACAATAATGCTGTTGCACCACTACAACCAAAGTATCGCGGTCCTGACCCGATTTTGCTCAGACAACCAAAATAATTCATTATTATGCAAGGCGCTACACCGACATCAGTAAGCATAGACAGATTGAAACCGTTCATCGAACCGCCTTATCCTGAGAGCGTTCAACCTTCTACACACGTCTCAGGCTCCGTCTGCCCACAATCTGAATATCCTGCTTTGTATAACGCGTAATTGATTTTTTTAAAACATTAATTTAACTATCAAAATTTTTTTAACCTTACGTTATTTTTCGTATTTGTCTCACGTGGCATAACCAGCTGTTCTTAGCTAACAATTGTGTAGTATTTTTGAACAGTTGTTTGGTATTATGCCATCTCTGAGGCAATGTTCGTGTACATATTTTTATGCAGTTACCTTTGATTTTAATGTATATACTTTTACATTATAATGTATTTCTCACACATGACATTACAGTGCCTATTTTGGTATGACCAGCTACTTAGAGCTAACGCTTTCGTGTAGCAACACTAAGTAGTGATCAGCTTCATATCATGGTACAGGCCACTTTCAATGCATATCTCAACTTTATCAATTGCACAAAGACCACTCTACAAATGTCATGACCACAACGTCGAGCACTCTAGCTCCTTTGGTCGTATACAAACACATTGACAACGATCCAACCTGCTTAGGTTTTAACTTAAACCTGGCAAATTCAGAGGCGATTTACCTCGAAATCTTCACGCTGCGGCTCCCAAATCTTACACTGCTCTATTTTGCCTCACGTGGTATGACCGACCACTAGAGCTAACAATTTGTGTAGCAATTCCTAGTGGTTACCTGGCATCATATCATTGTTGAAGCAACCAACAAGCATATTTAAGCCCAGCACTTATGGTTCATCATATTTTTGCTTAACTTGGTTCGAACTCTGTCATGCATTTCTTATCTAGCCTCGCAGAGAGGAATTTTTTTCCTTTTTTTCAGAGAGGAAAGTGTTGTAACGACACAAATTAATGGCCGACATATTGCGTAAATTAAATTCAATTTTATTTACCTTGCACCAATGAGAAAAAAGCGAAACTTGCCGTTTAACCAATAGTGTGCAAGTAGGCATGGCATGCTATTTAAGCACGGCAATTTACCATGCAAGTCAGTTGTGGCATTTGCATTCTGCCTTGCGTCACGCGTGTGCGTTCTGTCGGCTGTCAATACCTACGCTGGTGATATGATAGTTTCACCAACAATTGGCTACATCCGTGACTCATCTTGTTAGAATAGAATAGGATAGAATAGAATAGAATAGAATATCTTATTTGGATTCAAACCACACATATTCCATCAAATAATAAAATTAGAAATTGTACAATATATAATAAAAAATTATCACATCACAATAATTGTGCAATTAATATCATGTAGATAGGTATATCTCACTAGTTTTACAATACAATATATCAATATCAGAAAGTTCGACTGAAAAGAATAATATATACATCATCAAATTAGGAACAATTAAGGTATAATTCGAGTGTAACATTATGCAAAAATTGAGAACCATGACTAGCAATTGATTGTATGTAATGTTAACTAATTTGAAGAAATAGTGCATAACATTTCAATTATAATAATACAAAACTTGGAAATAAAAATCTCAATAAAATCTGTTTCCGATAATAATTATCCTTGTCTTTTATTTAACCATGAGAAATTATTATCATAATCAAAAAAATAAAAAATATCAGCAGGATTGCAGACTTTTTCAAGTTCAGTAGATAAAGTTTTAAAAGACATCTTAGATGGAGGCATTTCTCTAAGCCCCTTGGGTAATAGGTTATAAATTTTGTAAATTTTCGAGAAAGAGAATAACTTGCTCGCTACATTCCCCACCAAAGGAGGAGATATTGCCAAATGTCCAGATCTAGTTCCAACTTCATGACTCTTTCTTATCGGAGTCATATAGGCACCAGTCCACTGGTTCAAATGGAAAACTTTTATACAATAACACATCCTCCGAAACCACAGAGATTGCAATGACACAAACTGTAATCTAGAGGCGTATATAGTGCAAGAAATAGGACTAATATGTTTCACAACCTTTCTTTGTACAGCTTCTATCTTATTAGACAAACCCTTTTTTAATGGATTCCAAGTAGCGACAGCATATTCTAGTATTGGTCTAATCCATATTATATACATTTGAAGTTTTATATCATTTGATAAGATATTTCGATTTATTAGTGCCCATCTTTTCTTGGCACTGCCTACTATACTTTCAATATGTCTCTCAGCAGAAGCTGTACATTGAATAGTTATGCCTAAATCCTTAATTTCTTGCATAAGTTTAATCTCAAACACATCATTAATAACAGCATCATGAAAATAAACATAATGAAAGTTTGTTCTGTTCCCTATTTTTAAAGCTTTCGTCTTTTTATTGTTTATTCTCAGCCCTAGTGTGATCAAATATTTACTAAAATCATACAAATCTAATGTCACATTATTTTTAGAGAATTCGACATTCTTTGGATCAATTGGGAAGATTATTTTTAAATCATCAGCGAATTTGCAAACTCGACCGTTAAGGATCTTAGTTTCCAAATTTGCAAATACAATTTTAAATAAAATTGGCCCCAAGCTTGATCCCTGTGGAACTCCACTCGTTACTCGTTTCGATTTTGATATCAAATCGTTTACTTGAATACTCATTCGTCGATTATATAGATAGTATTTAAGTAATATAAAAATATTCGGATCAATATTCAACAAACTAATCGCATTCAAAATAGCATCAAAAGATATAGAGTCAAAAGCTTTTGAGATATCTATAAATTCAATTAATGCATCTAACTTATTCTCGTCAAATGTGATTACATTTTTCCACATGGAAAGCATATTAGTAGTTGTCGATCTACCTTTCGTAAAGCCATGTTGACATATGTCAAAATCAGCCGGTAACATACGTTCTAAATGATCTAGTATCAATCGTTCTATTATCTTCAAAAACGAAGGGATAATAGAGATTAATCTATAATCACTGGCGCACGTTGGCTTACTAACTTTTGGCAACGGCTTTGCTACTATCGTTAATATATCGATTGGTAATTTCCCATTCTTCAAAATTCTATTTATAAAGTTGCAGAGCACATTCCTAAATGTTAAGGGTAATTGAATCAGATTATCAATCGAAATACCAAGGTGATCTTTTTGTTTTTTTGATTTAATTTTTAACATCAATTTTATCAATTCATCACTATCAATAACAAGTCCTGATTCCTGGTCTCCCAAAGGATTAGGTATTTCCATAATATTTCTTTTATTCTGTGGATTACATATCAAATTGCCAAAAACATCATCCAATTCACAGAGAAATTCGTGCTCAGTTTTATCCACAGGTAATATAAGCTTTAACTTTTCCTTATATTTACTATAATCTGTGAGGAGTTTGTATCCTAGTCTAGGATTACTCTTCAATTTGGCCAAAATAATTCGTTCTGCTCTTTGCCGAATTATCAGCAGTGATGAATTAATTTCGTTATCAATGAGATCTAACCTCATTTGTTTAATACTATTGATAAGACTACACTTTATTATATTATCTCGTTTAATTCTTAGTTTACACAATTTCCTATTAATTCGTTTCGGTATAATATCCGTAAACGTAGATGCCTGAAATAAAATAGATAATAACGATGAAACAGAAGAAACAAACTCGTCAGTGTTCAAGAAATAATAAACTTCCGTAATCAATCAGTAAGCTTAATTCTCTAAATAGATTCCAGTTGATTCTGGAACAGTGCACGTGTGCATTTTCAAAATTAAGTTTCTGTGTTTTGCTACTCAAGATGTTCCATTGTAGAATAATTTGTTTGTGATCCAATTCTTTGAAATAATTAACAACATCATAACTGTACGATTTCACCATTTCAGTTGCGGCATAACCAGCGAGACGAGCCAATTAATTGCAGAACCTGAACGACGTTATCCACATCATGATTACAACACTACAATAAGAGCGACAACAACCAGAGTCCACCCAAGGCTCTAGGACATCTTCACACTCTGAATAATTCAGGAGAACGCATTACCAGGCCCTCTTAAGGGCCTCCATATCAGTAACAAATCTCTATTCAGAGCACCTTGACCGAGTTTGTTACGTCATACGGCATTTACTTGAAGCCGGGGCGTTTACAATATCAATGAAGACTATTAATGCATCAAACTTTTCTCATCGAGTGTAATTACATGCTTCCATAAGGAACGGATGTCAGTGATTGTCGATCGACCTTTTGTAAAGCCATGTTGACTTGTATCAAAATCAATCGAAAACAGATTTCAAATGAACTTTATCAACCATTCTATCATCTTAAAAATGTAGGGATAATTAAAATTAGTTTATAATCTTTGGCACACGTTACCTTATTTACGCGAGACAACCGTTTAGCTAGGATCATTGGAATAACGATTAGTATTTTTTCATCCTTTAAAATTTTGGTTACAAAGACGCAGATATGATATTTTCTTTTTTTATATGTTTACTTTTAGTATTAATTTTGCTAATTCATTACTGTCAATAACATGTTCTGAATTCTGGTTATCCGATAGATTAGTTAGATCACGTCTATGGCTATAGTTCTATGTATCACAAAATAATTCCTAAATTTCACAGAGAAATACATGCTCAAATTACTTCACCGGTACTATGGGCTTTTATTTTCTTTATTATTACTGCAGGTTTGTAGCCTAGAGTAAGATTGTTCTTTAGTTTAGCCAATATGATTATTCTTGATCTTAGACGAATTGCTTGCCTTATATAATATAATGTCTTAGTTATGTGTTTATAGCTGGTATACTTTTTGAATTTCTCAAGTTACGCGTAATTTTTAATATGGGTTCATAAAAAAATATTCTAGAAATCGAAATTATAAATAACTTTATAATGAACTGTATGTTTGATTTCGAATTTTTGGTGTATTTAGGTTACTGTTTATAAAGGTGTTGATGAATTTTTCAATTCCTGGTTAACCAATGTTCAGTAAAGACAGATCAATAAAAAAGGTTGACGGAGGAGTTCTCGTCTTTTGTGGATCTGCATTTTATACAAAACTGATACACAAAAACCAAGACAATATTATTGACTTTATTTCAATACAAATCGACACATTAATCTTATCTGTGTTCTAGGGACCACTATATGTGTGTATAACTGCTAATGACATTTCCTTACGGATTTTCGTGTCATATTTGAATTTCAAGGAAAATTTGACAGACTATTTAACTGTGAAATCCCAAATTTCTTCTCTAATTAAAATTTTCTGCAGATTATAATTGAAAAATGTAGAGGTTCAGATTTCTTTCATTAGGTTTATTTAGAGACGGATTTTTGCTAGTTACAGTTACGAGGTCGGCAAATATTTTAAGATACTAGATCAAAAACAGAGAATCCTTGAGAGGAAAAAACCAATTGAAAAGATTATGAAAGTCACGCTTCTGAATGTATCAGAATTAACATGAGCCTCTTTGAAAAGTTGTGCAAAATACTTCATTATGACTGTTTAATCCCAAACATGTAGAAAATTTTGCTGCTTTTGATTCATAACTGTAACACAATTTATTAAAAAATTGTTTTTTGTTGATACAGTAACAAAGGTTTTAGATAGGTAAATTAGCAAGTAAAGAAATAAAAGATATTATATGATGAAATTTAGTGTAATTAATATTGTCAAATTATTGAGGTTAGACAAGATAGATAATGAAATAAATTCCTTACTTATGTCAATACGTATAAGATCTAAAAGGATTATGCTGACAAAAATTTTTAAAAAACTAAAAGCTTTGATATAAACTTCTTAACCAATATACAAGGAAAATTAAACTGGTATTGCCAACAGATAAAACTGGTAATGAATTTACATGTTATGTATAGGATTTCATTAGCAATTTAATCCGTAGTGTTCACAAAATCAATTTTTATTCCTATGTTATCAAATCATGTTTAAGATCGTGATGAGCAACCTGCTATTGATTTTGAGGTTAATAAGATAATTTTGGCAATTTTATCTGAAAAGAAAATAGATCATTTTGGAATGAAGATTGATAGCTTGATTCATATGCCTATATAATTTCGGAATACACTCTGTTCATTTTTAACAAGACTTTGAATGATGGAATAATACAAGACAGTACAGTAACGAATATTATAAGACCCATGCCAAAGGTTCGAATAACAAATAATGCCACTGTTCCTAGACTTTATAAACTATACCCCTATAGTTGAAGTTAACTAAAGGAGTTATATTAGATCTCCAAAATATGAAACTTACAGGATGTGTTATTGCTCTGCCATACCGTGTAACGACTGATTTTGGCTCTGTCAACACTGATTCAGGTTCCTCTATATCTCGCGGCGGCGTGACGGCATCAGTTGGCTCGGTTGTTGATGGGATGTCGGGCGTCAATCCGTAGTTAGCAAGACTGTCTGGAGGTAGAGTTATCGTTTCTTCACCGACTGATAGGTCAACATCGCGGAACAGCGGGTCATTTAGATCAACGTGGGCCGGGGATAGTCTGTGTTTGGAGACCGCTTCAGCTTTGCCATTAATCTCCAAAATGATGGAATTCTGACGTCGACCTAACACACGATAAGGACCACGCTTCGGTTTGTCTAGAATCCTGTTATCCATATCGTTGTTGACGAAGAACCATTTGCAGCTAGCAAAATCTTTGCGTTAATAAATTGGACCATGTTGCTGACATGTAGGACATATCGGCCGATTCTGAGCGTTATATTGCAGAAAACTGCGAAGTGGAAACAGAAATGTCGGATCGTTCATCGTTATTGCAGTTTCAGAGCGTGATCGGACTAGTTCGCCAGGCAGCCGTAGACATTCGCCAAATACCATTTCAGCGGAACTACATTTGATCGGCTCACGAGGTCTTGTACGCATTGATAGGAGTACTTTCGGTAAAGCCGCAAGCCAATTTTCTTCTGGGCTAGCCTTGAGCGCCGCTTTCAGTTCTCGGTGTGGCCTTTCGACGAAACCATTTGCTCTCGGATTGCGAGCCGCGGTCACGGAGTGTTTGACACCATAGTATTGCAGTAGGGCTGCGAACTCTTCGCCGAGGAACTGTGCGCCACGATCGGTTGTCACTTCAGCTGGAGCACCAAACCGAGCGAACCAATTGAGCTCTAAAGCATAACTGACAGTTTCTTGCTTCATGTCTGGCAGTGGTATGGCCTCATACCATCGAGTGGTGCGATCCCGTATTGACAGTAGATATCGCATATTGTTCACGGCAGGTAAGGTTACCAGATCAAAGTGTATGTGCGTAAACCGGACTTTAGGCACTTGAATGACTTGTGGCGCCGTTTTGGTGTGTCTCGTCACTTTGCATTTCTGACATTCTAGACATTGTTTTGACCACTTCTTGACATCTCGCCGCATGCCAGGCCAAAAATACGTTCTGGATAGAATTTCCACTGATGCTTCGCCAGATGGGTGGCTCATTGAATGGTAGACTTCGAAGATCTTGTGACGGAGTTTTTCAGGTATAAACGGCCGAGGGCCCACGCCAGTTATTTCACACTGCAGCAGAGTTCCATCGTAATCAAGTGTTTTCAAACGATTGACATCAAATGTCCGAAGTGATGGATCATCTAGCTGAGTTGCTTGCAATTCCTGAGTGCTTTTAGGTGAAGGACACAATATTGAGACACTAAGATCTGCAGGACGGCTTAGGGAGTCTGCGACCACATTTTCTCATCCTTTGACATGAGTGACTTCATATTCATATTCGTGTATTTGTGTAAGTTGTGAGTTGACACGTCGTGAATATAAATACTCTTTCTTTCCTCTCAGCATCGGTAGTAGAGGACGATGGTCAGTGTAGATTTTGAACTTTCGGCCATCCAGATAGGTGTTGAAGTGTAGGAGCGACCGGTAGATTGCGAGTAATTATTTTCCTAACGTATCATATCGCGTCTCGCGAGGTTGTAGTTTTTGCGAATAGAAAGCGATAGGTTGGTGTATTCCATTGATGGATTGTTGAAGTACTGCGCCTATGGCAACGTCGGATGCGTCAGTTATCAATTCAAAAGTTTGAGACCAATCCGGGGAATGTAGCATGGTCGCTTTGCATAGGGCCCTTTTGGCATCCTCGTAAGCCTGCATGTCGTCCACGTTGAGCTGAATCGGTTGTGATTTCTTGACGAAACGGCTTTCTGGCACGAGATATTTGTGAAGAGGTGCCAGAATCTTGGCAAGGCAGGGTACAAATCGAGAATAGTAGTTCATCTTGCCCAAGAATCGTCGTAATGCCCGAACGGTGGTTGGAGACTGTAGATCTTGAATAGCACGAACCTTAGTAGGTTTTGGTTTTCGGAAATTTGATGACCAAGGAATTCAATTGATTTCTGTGCAAAGACGCATTTGTTGCCATGAAGTCGGAGGCCATAGTCTGCTAGACGTGTGAGCAGGATCTCAATATGTTGAATATAATCGGTCATTGAATGTTTGCGAGGCATTCTTGAGACCGAAAGGCATATAGTGATATTCGTGCGTGCCACCTCCGGTGAATCTGTGTGCAGTGTATGATACTGAGTCTTTGTCCATTGGTACTTGATAGTATGCTTTCACCAAGTCAAGTTTTGAATACACAGCATGACCGATAGCAGATCTGAGTAGGTCGGCTGGATTTGGCAGGATATACGAATCAGACTGTGTGCAAGAATTGAGAATACGATAATCCCCGCACACCCTGAATGTTTTTGGTTCACTCTTTGGTACTACTACCGCAGGCGACGCAAAAGGTGAGCTGGATCGTGTACAGATGCCTTGTTGGCGTAGCATGGCTAATTCTTGCTCGGCAGCCTTATGTTTGTGTGGTGCCAATGGACGTGCTCGTGGAGGATGAGGAAGTGGTTTCGACAAGATGATAGGATGGGCTGTGATGGCACGATTCCTCTTGAGATCGGACATGAAGGAGATAGGTTTGAAAATTTCTTCATGACGTTTCAGAACATCGTCCAGTTGCAGAACATGAGGAACTGGAGGAATAAGCTGTATAGATGAGACTGCTTTGGTGCGAGTCGCATGATTTAGCGCTGATATAAGCAACTGATTGTCTGCAGTGCGTATCTCTCGTGTTCTTGGACGAATGGTCAGTTTGAAGTGTTCGAGAAACTCACGTTCAATGATACTTCTTGTCGTGTTGTCGATGATGAACGGATAATTGGGACATCTTTTTGAGTTGGAGAACGAGATTGTGTGTACTCGTACCCTAAACGTTGCTATGTTGAAGACATTGGCGCAGGTCAGACTGCTGGTGTCGACTGGGTGGGTGGGTTCGAAATATTTGTGGTTTAGTAAGCTTACATCTGATCCAGTGTTTATGAGAAATAATTCGCCAGAGTTCGCGTCACGAATGAAAAAATATGCTGATAGTGGCAACTGTCGATGAGGCTGGTTGCTGGCATTTGGGCGTCTGAAGCATGTCTTGACTGGAGCCGTTGCTGTAAATACAATAGTTTGATTGCGCTCTACCGCGAAAGCAACGTGCTTCGAGCCATCAGACGTGGAGCGGCCAACGATCTTGGGGTGCTCAGCCTCTACTGCCGCCGAGGAGGCTGACCCAACCAGTTTTCCGAACCTTCCATGGGCGGATCCTCCTGAGTTGTTGAGGGTGACCGCGCCCACTTGAACGTCGCGTCTGTGCGCGGGAATGTGCAGCCGTTTCCGAGGCAATAACGTGTGGAGTGGCCATAGCTGCGGTGATTCGGACACCTCTCCGCTGGTAACTGTGAGCACTGTGGCCCGGTCTCTCGACGTCATCCGTGCACGGCTGATGATGCCGGTGACGGTGGTCGACGCTGATCACGCCTGCTCTGGTCGCGTCGATTATGGACGGCTTTCTCTCGAGGCCAAATTTGGCCTCAGTGAGCTGTAGTGGTGTTTCTTCCACCACTTGTCTAGACGTGCCGGCAGAACGTCGTCTTGTACTTCGAGGGATTCGCGCAGGAACGTGGCCATCTCTTGTAGTGCCGGCGGGAGATTCTGTATGAACAGTCGCATTACGATTTCCTTGGGCAGGTTGAATTCCAAGGCTTTCTGCTCCATCTCCCTAAATAGCTCAGAAGGCGTGCGGCTACCTAGGGACATCTGGCTCATTAATTCTGTAAGCCTGTCTTCTCGATCTGGTGTCAAACGCTGCTTGACGGCGCGTTGCAGGCTCTGCCATGGCTGCGCACATGTGCCCTCAGTGTATTGATGCAGTATATCTTTGAGTCCGCGTCTGAAAGACATTGGGATCGTCTCCCAAGCCCTCAAAAATATTGAGCCCTCGTCTGTTATATTGGACACCTTGGCCAATAAAGTAACATCGTCGACCCACTCGTCAAGGTAGTCTGGATCGAATTGACATATTTTATACTGTGTCCATGTGTTGGTGCGGCCTGTTGCTGGGCTCACCACCGGGCTTCCTGCATTTCCTGAACTGGACCTCATCTTATGCGTATGAGTGTTGTCGAGAATAGATGGCAGTGTAACATCGTCCTCACCCGTCATCGTGCGGCTGTCTTCGAGCATTGTAATCCCGAGAGGGTGTTTTTCTGTGATATGTGTCTTAGAATTTACTTTCCTTCGTGGCATTCATCCAAAGTGCTTGAATTTCTCAAAATCTAGATGTTTATTATTTCTTTGCTTGCTGTGAGTTCGACAAACCGGGGCAATATTTATGTAGGAGACTTTTGCTAGATTTATCATTCCCTACATTGGTTTGGTAGCGGCTGTGGATATCCGTGCACAAGATTAATCCCCGGCTTTATCCCGATGTGTGATGAGAGAAGACTGATATGAAGGATCACACATGTATTGTAAATGGTTTCGCATATGAAATCATAAGTAGTCTAAATTGACCGTGCTCTAGACGGCAATAAAATTAAATTTTAACACAAATGAATGTCTTAAACACCAGTCACAGTCAAACTAGATTGTCCGTTCTCTAGACGGTAAAAGTTAAAACAGTATTCACCAATATGAATTTTTCATGCAGAAGTCACAGTTAAGCAAAATTGTCCATGCACTAGACGGCGATAAAATAACGCTATTTATAAATTTGCGGATCTTACACACAAGCAATTATTCTTTCACAAATGTCTGAATTGAAATGAATATATGCAACCGATTGAAAATACATGATGATATGAACATAGTCACTGTTAAAAGTTGTCACTGAAAATAAATGTATGGAATCCGTGTAAAGACTTCAATGACAAAAATTCACAAATAATTAGTTCACTGTTTGCTATGTTTTTAACTTATGTCATTATAATAATCCATTATTCTCTGAAATTCGGATAGGCATAGTTAAATGTGAACAGTAAATCCCTCGCGTAAACTGCGAATAATCCAACTGAGCGAAATAAATCCACTGTGACACAATAATCCACCGCATGTTCCATGCGTATCGCGCGCGGTTCTGTATATTTAATAAACAACCCTATTAATTACAAATAAAATTGCAGTTCAAGAAATCTCAATTAAAACTGCTTGAAACTAACAGAGATTGTTTCTAAAATAACAGTTAAGAGAAATATTGTGTAAGAACAGAGTTAGATTATTTGACCTTAAAGAGCACTGTATTTGTCAAAATCGAAAATCGTTGGGTTGTAACGCGGAGCCGCGTGTTACAATACAATAAGCCTTTAATGCACAGGTTTTTCAAAAATTGATTTTCAACCAAACTTTTAATAACTAATTAATCAGGTCAGAAATATCCATAGTCAATTTATTTTTGGATAAATTTATGTTTCAGGTTCTGCAGATTCGCCAAAACGATTTGTATTAGTATCAGCCTAAAACTAGAACCTTGAGAAATATCAGATATAACTTTTAGCAACTTACATTGTATATTATTTATTTTAAATGCAACGTGATTATCATATAGATAAATGTTAAGTAATGTAAAGATATATAATGAAACAATTGCCTGCTTAATAGTGTAACAAGAAATAGAATCAAACAATTAATATATTAAACTGTTCTCATCTAGAGTTATTAGATATTTTCACGCGTTTAGAATAATTGTAAAATTGGAACGTACTTTTGTACATTCACGTTGGCTTAAATCTAAGGAAGATGGTAGAATATATTCAAGATTTTCCAGTATTAAATGCTCAATTATGTTAAAGAAGAGGATAATTGGGAGTAATCTATAACCACTGGTATTAGTTCGTTTACCCATTTTAAGCATGGGCTGCACAGTATTTGTTAAAATACTAACTGGTAATATACAAACACTGAATTTTGGTAATAAAGTATTTACGTGCGTTAAGAAAGACTATGGGTAATTGAAGTAAATTATCAAGGAAAATATTTAGATATTTCTTTAGTTTTTTAATTTAATTTTGTTCATTAGTTTTTCTAACATTTCGCAATCAAAAAGTAGATATTTTTCTTCTATCTGAAATAACGTAGGTATTCAAATTACATGGCAAATGTTCTGTTTATTGCCCATTAAGTTCACAAACAGCGTTATTTGATCCACTATAAAATATCTATTCGTTTTATCACACGGTAAGATAAATTCTTCTCTTGCAATAGTTATTCAATGGCTCGTACCTTAATATAGGATTATATATAAATTAGGCTATTAAAATCCATTCTGATTACTTATGGGCTGATTTTAGAATTATGTATATTCCAATATCCGACATATTGAATCTCAAAATACAAATAGTAATGGTGTTGAGGCTCCTAACCTATTCGTGTCTGAGAGCCCCATAGATGCCAGATCGCTTGAAGTCCTAAAATTTACAGTAGAGTCTGATAGGCTCATATTTCCATTCGCATCTGCTAAATTCAAATCCGCAATATCCTGTACTAACCTACTTGTGTCCTCAAATTTAATATTAGCTTCCTAGTCTTGTTAGTTTAATAATTAAATCGACACTTAATGTTAGGAAATCGGAATGCGAAAGTTGTCTCGCTAGAACTCCCGAACAAATAATTTGGAAGGAGATATACGTGAACAACAGAATAATCAAATTACCTGTTCCAGAAAGTCCATTCTATGTGTGCTTCAATAACAGAATAAAAGACAATTATAGCAGAAATATATTGTTAATATGTATTCGTGTTACTAGAGAAAAAATGTTAAAATTGCAGCAGACCAAAAAATGGTATAACCAGTCGAGGTGTGAGACACTCGAAAATAAAATTCGTTACAATCAGCCATGGTGGTTTAAATTTCTCAGTTAATGTTATTTTACATTTGGCGGAGGATTTATCTTCTTCCACATACACCACCTTCTCAAAAAAAGACGGCTAGTAATAGACGTAATCAAGATTCTTCGGCTGACTTGGCACACTTCCAGAACGAGTTGTGCATAATGGTGCTCCCGAAGTCGTCATCTCGCCCGGTACAGTTTTAACTGGTTCTTCCAATTCATCTGGTATTGCCAAACAGTTTTCAGGCTGTGAACTGGTAGAATAAGATTTTACTATTTTAGACAACGCATCTTCTGAGTTCTACATATCGTTATGTGCCTGTATGGTGGGATTGCACACATCAGATTCGCCCATAGAACGACGGTCATTTGACGCATCTGTTAATTAAGTGATATTGTCTATCCAGATAAACTGGGGAATGCAGCGATCCAACGTAACACAATCCTCAATGCCATTTATTTCTATGATGACATTCTTGTCAGTCATCCTCTTGACCTTGTATGGTCCTTTATAAAATGGTGTCAGGCAGTTCTTCCTATTTTCATTAGTTATATACACATGCGAAGCCGATTTTAAATCAGAGGACACATAGCATTTGGTTTTAGCTTTTCTAGTCTTGGTCGGAGCTCAAACGACACATCTTATCTCTAAGTGCTTCTACGAACCAATCTACATAACTAGAAGCCCAATCAAGACTACTTGGAGTTTCTATTAGAAGATCTCCAGGCAACCTTAATGGTTCTTCATAAACCAGTTCTGCTATTGAAGTACCTAATTGTGCCCTATATCTGTTGCGCATGGCAAGTAGTACTATAGGAAGATCGTGTATCCAGCTTGTTCCACTAGTACACCTTAATGCAGCTTTCAGTTCACGATGCAGCCTTTCTACCATCCCATTCGCTCGTGGGTTATACGCGCTAGTATGTAATGCAGTGGTTCCCATGATGTCGAGGGATCTTACGAAAAGCTTGGACATAAATTGACTACCGCGATGACCAGTGAACTTTTCTGGAACACCATAACGCGATGTCCAATTATGTAGAAACGCGAACAAGACTTCTTGCGCTGTCATGTCTTTTAAAAATCGTCACTTCGAATTGATTACTAAATATATCTACCATAGTCAGCAAGTAATTGTTCCCATTAACCTCAGGCATCTCGACAATATATATGTGTACGTGTCTGAACCGTCCAATTTGTATCCCAATATTCTTTATCTCGGTTCTGGTATGTCTGCACAACTTACACGTTTGACACTTGGCACAGGCTCTTACCCATACCCGTATGTCTTTAGACATGTGCGGCCATACCTATCTGTCTTTGATCAATCGAATGGTGGCTTTAATGGATGGATGACCCATGTCATGTAACACTTGGATAATCTTGGCCCATAACTCCAATGGCACATATGGTCGTGGTTGACTTCTAGATGTTTCGCATAACAACCACTTGCCACTTATGAGCTTACGAACATATCCTGGCATTTTGGACAAAACTAATGTAAAGGGATCCGATCCTTGCGCCTCCTCGATTTGACTAGCTAAATCAGGCATCGAATTGTCTAAATTCTTCAACGGACCTTGAAATATCAGCTCGACATCAGCTTCATTCGGTCTGCTAAGTGCATCGGCTACCACATTCTCCTTACCAGCAATATGAGACACTGTTAAATCGAACTCTTCTAACCGTATTATTTTGGAATTCATTCTACGAGAGTAATTAAGCTTAGCTATTTTACCAAGTATGCTGATCAATAGCTTATGATCGGTCAATAACTTAAAATTATGACCATCTAAGTAATGCTCGAAGTGTAGCACTGCGGCATACACTGCTAGAAGCTCTTTGCCAAACGTATCATAACGTTTTTCTCGATCATTAAGCTTACGGCTATAAAACCCAATCGGTCTTACTACGTCCTGATCTCTTTGCTGTAGCACTGCCCCTAATGCAACATCTGAGGCATCTGTGATTAGTTCGAAATGTTTTACCCAATCTACAGGTGCTAATGTATTTACGTCACTTAACATATCCTTGGCCTTTTGGAAATTTTCTCGGTCTTCTTGACTCAAGTTTATAGGCAAAGACTTCTTGATCGTGCTCTTTTCACGAGTGAGATGGCTTGTTAACGATCCAAGAATTCCGGCTAGACCTGGAATGAATCGACGATAATAGCTGATCATGCCCAAGAATCTTCGCAACTGGCGTACGGTTCGGGGTTCCGTTATGTCCTTAATAGCTTGGATCTTATCTTCCAAAGGTTTAATTCCGTCTTTGGAAAGTATATGACCAAGGTATTTAACTTAAGTGCAACCGATATTACTCTTATTAGGTTTGACCACTAATCCATATTGTTCCAGCCTGGTCAAAACCGTTTCCAAATGCGTACGATGTTCATTTCTTGAGCGACTAAAAATTATTATGTCGTCTATATATACCCTCGCAAATGGACAAATCTGAAGGATTTCTTCAGCCAAACGCTGGAATTTCTGACTGGCATTTTTCAAACCAAAAGGCATTCGAAGAAATTCATGCGATCCCCCTCCTGGAAATCTGACTGCGGTGAGTGGTATCGAACTTTCTTCCATTGGTACCTGATAGTACGCTTTCTGGAGATCTAAAGTTGAATAAACCTCATATCCCATTATATCTCGGAGTAAAGTACTCTGATTAGGGAGAGGATAAATATCACCCTTTGTCACTGAGTTTAATAGACGATAATTTCCACAAACCCTCCATTGACCCGGTTCAGGTTTGGGAACTACCACTATTGGGGAAGCAAAATTGAAATTTGACCTTCTACAAATCCCCTCTTTGCGCAATTGGTGAAATTCTGACAAATCAACCTGTTGCGTGTGTTGTGCCAATGGTTGAGCCTTTGTTGAACAAGGCAACGGAGCCACCAATTATATCTGGTGTTCTACTCCTGTCTTCAAACCTATCCTTTTGGCACTGAAAGGTCGAAACACTGCTAGGTGCTTCTCGATTATATCGGCAATGTCATGTGCGACCGTTGGACGAGGTAAAAGAACCGTTCTAACAGCCGATGTGTTAGAATCAGTAGGTGTTGCTATCCCTACGCCTTCTGCGATAGTCCTAGCCTTGCGGCCTAATGTCAGCTTGAAATGTGTCAAGAAAGCCATGCCAAAGATATGGTCCTTGACATCGACTACTGGAAAATTCCGTCGGAAGGAAGATTTCTCGCCTAACGTTACCGATATTTCTTTCATCCCTTTCACTCCTATCGGACTACCGTTAGCGGCCCATAGTTGATAATCAAATGTGAGGCAATCCGCTTCCACCACGTCTGACCTAACTATGCTTACCTCAGCACCCGTATCGATAAGAAACTCTAATCCAGATAATTCATCTTTAGTGATGAACTTGTTGCTGGACAATCCGGCAATGTTTTCCAGATCTCCTTTTAGTAAGAATCTGACCCTCTTGCCTTCTTCTTCGGTGCTATTTGATCTAGTCGCATCTTTTGCTTTGAGTATGCCTTTTAAAGGCATATCTGGGAGCCTTTGCAATGAAACCCCCCTTACGGCTCCTACTAGCGGGGTTTTATGCGTTTCCCGGTGATGGATTTCTCCCTACCGGTTTTGTGCTTCCTTTCCATTTGGGTCCACCTAATCGCGGGTATATACAATTCAAACCTTGGCACTTCGCACTTCGTCCGTACTCGCAATGTGCCTTACACCATCCGCGTGGCCCTTTGAAGCGTTGGCGCGAGTGACTCCCTCGACGTTTATTATACCTATCCTGACTCTGAAGTTGCGAAATGTCACGACGTATACTGGCAACTTCTCTACATAAGAAACGCAAGGTTTCTTGTATATTCAGGTTGATTTCGGCATCTGCCCTGACTGGCTGCATTGTGACAGAATCTGCTGTTACAGCATGTACTTGTGGTTCCTGCTGTTTATACACCCCGTCTAACCCTCTGAGTTTTGTTGGCCAATCAATGCTCATAGTGTCAAATACATCCAATGTGGTTCTAAGCCTAATTGGTAGCTCAGCTGTGAAAATGGAGTTGACTACATCTCTGGATATATTCAACCTGGAAGCTGTTGTGCAAAGGCGTTCATAAAATTCGGACGGTAATTGACGCCCCATTTTGTATAAATGCAATAGTTCGCACATTTGCGCCGATCTTCCAGGCTGATATCTCTGTTGAATTTCAGCCATTAATAACTCAAATGCATTGTACGGCTTTTCTTCCACAGTTCTGTCTCTGAAATTTTCCAAGGCATTTCGGAAATTTTCAGGCAATGCCATCCATGCTGCAACAAATTTCTCCATTGGATTTACAATATTATAAGCACTAAATATCATTTGGGCATCTCCGATCCAACTTGAATGATTTTCAGATTTGTACTGCGGTAGACTTAAAATTCTTGGACTGGCGCGGTCGCCAAATTTTGTTGAGGCTCATAACCCATTCGTGTCTGAGAGCCCCATAGATGCCAGATCGCTTGGTCCTAAAATTTACAGTAGAGTCTGATATGCTTATATTTCCATTCGAATCTGCTAAATTTAAATCCGCAATATCTTGTACTAACCTACTTGCGTACTCAAATTTAATATTAGCTTCCATGTCTTGTTAGTTTAATAATTAAATCGATACTTAATGTTGGGCAATCAGAATGCGAAAGTTGTCTCGCTAGAACTCCCGAACAAATAATCTGAAAGGAGATATACGTGAACAACAGAATAATCAAATTACCTGTTCCAGAACGTCCATTCTATGTGTGCTTCAATAACAGAATAAAAGACAATTATAGCAGAAATATATTGTTAATATGTATTCGTGTTACTAGAGAAAAAATGTTAAAGTTGCAGCAGACCAAAAGATGATATAACCAGTGGAGGTGCGAGACACTCGAAAACTGAAAATGGCGCACAATTCAAAGTCTAGTATTTAAACATAGAATGTTTTGGAAAATAGAAGGAAAAATTCTTTTTAAATGAAATTCGTTACAATCAGCCATAGTGGTTTAAATTTATCAGTTAATGTTATTTTACATTTGGCGGAGGATTTATCTTCCTCCACAATAGTTAATTATTATAATCAAGGTTGCGATCATGATATAAACACCTGACCATTAATTACTTACATATGTCAGTATAAACTAAGAATTGTATAGTGTAGATAAGGCAATTCATCCAGTAGACCGGTTTCATCCTTATTGGGAACTCATCATGTACTGGCCAGAATTTGCCGCGGACAGTATATGATGAGTTCCCAATAAGGACAAACCGGTCTACTGGATGAATTGCCTTTTCTACACTATACAATTCTTAGTTTATACTGACATATGTAAGTAATTAATGAGTCAGGTGTTTATATCAAGACCGCAACCTTGATTATAATAATTGTTATCACCACCCGCGTATCCAATGTTCGTTTAATTATAGTAATGTTGAAGCCACATTTGACCAAATTGTTGCTTTCAGTTCATAATTTGCATAGATTATTATACAATTTTCGTTATTATATCAATAATCATGCTATTTCATCAATAAAGTTATTATTTTCCACAGTATAATAATAATCATAATTTAAAGCACTGAAAAAAATTACTAAACATTTCCAGTTTATTTTTAACACAGCATCTGAATTTGCAGCTAGAATATTGTAAATCTTGGGACAAATTTTTATAATCAAGTGTTATTTTATACAAACTGGTTCCTTAAATTAATTAATATTAGAATCAGACTTGTATATTTGGAGTTAAGCCTCTTTATAGGCATCAATAGCATCAATATAAAATTGTGTTTTGCAGCACCAGTTACCTAGAAATTCTCTAAAATAATAAAATATAGATTAAAGTTTTTAAATGTAAATATCTGGAAATCGCAATATCCTATGAGAACGTGCTCCATGGATTACTATCAATTTGAAACGGCAAACCGTTTACTTTTCTTTTCAACTTTTAGTTTATTATTTTAGATTTCTCTTTAGAACTCACAATTATACTCCGTTAATATTTTAATTTTCACTTTTATCTATTAAATTAATTTTATTTGAATTTTATATTTTGTTCAATTTAATTTTTGTTTGATCAGTCGATTTATTCTATAAGTAAATTCATCTACATTACTTTTGCATGGTGCATCTGACTGTTACATCAATTAGAATTATTTCACAAAGTCTATCGCTATGAACCTGATGCACCAATTCCAAAATGTTAGTAAGCACTGTCAACAATCCACCCAGAACTCTAATAGTAGGTGGTTTGTATCATAGGTTTTATATCGGTTTTGTCTGTAAACATTTGTAAATCTATTTTGTGGCCACATTTGTTGGGCCAGGCCGAAATTTTTCTCAATGATGTTACAAGAAATGTTGTTTTTCTCAACCACAGCAACCACAATCTATTTAACTGGACCGACGTATCTTGGTTTTAGCAAGATCAGTTGGCATTAGATATAGAAGTGCAATGGGAGACAACTTTCATCATTTAAAAGGTGTATTTATTGGGAAGCGTCGTGCATTCGTCCTAACCTTCATCAAAAGAAGTAGTAACGATTACTTTAATGCATTCACAAAATTCTTCCTCTTGTTTCTGGTGGAGAATGTAAAATGAATGCTTGACAGCACATTGTTACAGCGGATAATTAAACAAGACCCAAACACAGCCGGTGATTTAAATCAATTACTCAAACAGAATTACTTACCCCAGGTGTTGGAAGACGTTAGTTAATTGGAGGGAAACTCCGAGTCACTATATTTAACGCTTCTGTAATCTTGAGCCATTTCCGTTTCGGAGGGCTCCCACAAACTTAATAAGCCCATTTTGTGTCTGCTAACTCCACTTGTTCAGCTAAAGCCCTTCATCAAGTTATCAGTTAGTCCCATCGTTTAGCAACGACAGCTTAATCCTTTGCGTTCAGTTAATAGCATCAATTGGAAAGATTTTAGTTGATTTTTTGATTTGATTATCTGGAAATAAATTATCACTCTTCATTATTTAACTTCTTGCTCTTCCCACGTCCGGGATTCTCTATTATTCCTCTTATCCTCTGAAACCTCCATCGAGCACATATTAATTTCAAACAATCTAAGCACTTTACTTAAACCGTGTGACAACCTGGCACGCAAAATTAAGAATTCACACACCTTCAGCTGTTCGCGCTCTCTCACTCCGGTTTAACAATATTGATTTTCAATAAATGATTTATAAGCTAGCGCTCTGCGTTAAAGTGAACTTCCAAAATGCTCACAAATCTCGTAAAAAAATTCGCAAACACCAACAATTAATTGTTCCACAAATAAAAAGTCAAGCGCAGATTTCTCTGGCTTAGGTGACGCCAGCAATGAGGACGACTAATTGAGCTTTCTTGTAAAATTCAATCTCATATAAACTCCATTGACTGAGATAGTTAATGACAAGGACACCAAGAGTCTGTATTGATTCTATGTCTCACCAGCTATAGTCGGTCAAGCATTCAAAGAAACGAGCACCAATTTAGTCAGCATTGTGCCTCTGTATGTATAATTGCTCTCCTAAGTTGAACATCTTTTATATGCTTGACAAAACCGTCAACAGATCTCCAATTTTACAACTTTTTGCCCAGAGTAGCTTAAATAAATCACCTCTCATCGATCTTTCAATATAAATATTTTTGTTCAATCTCCATTTGCCAGGTCTTCTCTAAAATTTTTGACAGGATTCAATATCAGGAAATTTGCCATTTCATAAAGTGACGAAGTTGATCCTCTTCTATTAACGATCAACATGACACTCTAAATGAACGCGCTTATTCCATTAATTTAGCTAAAGTCCTTAGCCATTTCTAATTCTCTATTTTCAAAATTAAATGATTATACTCTCTTCTTGCTGGATATCTACGAAGTCTTCAATTTGGTCTCTTTCTCGGCGATAGAATTCGCCTTATTAAGTAAGTGTAGAGGATGTTAAATCCTCCGCCTTATGTAAAATGACCTTGACTGATAAATTTAAACCACCATAGCTGATTGTAACAAATTTATTTAAAAAGAATTTTTTCTTTTTATTTTCCAGAACATTCCTTGTTTAAATACTTGATTTTAAAAATTGTGCGCTATTTTCAGATTATGAGTATCTCGCTCCCTGTCTGGTATTGTAATTTTGGTCTGCTGCATTTTAACATTTTTTTCCATAATAAACTATTACATCATTATCCAATAAATTATTCCATCACTTGCATTGTGTTCTGATATAAAATAACACTGAGGAGGTGCCTTGGAACAGGTATATTTGTTTTTATTGGGGGGCACGTACATACCAAAACAGATTATTGCTGAAAGGAATAGCTTTCCAACTTTCACCTTCCGCTTGCCATCTGTAAGTGTCGATTTAATTGTTATACCATTTGATCATGGATACCGATATTAAATTCGAGGGCACAAGTAGGTTAGTGCAGGACATAGCGGACTTGAACTTAAATGACGCAAGCAAAAATATAAGAATATCAGACTCTACTGTGAATTTTAGGACTTCCAGCGATCTGGCATCTATGGGGCTTACAGACACGAATAGGTTAGGGGCCTCAACAAAATTTGGCGACCGCGCCAGTCCAAGAATATTAAGTCTACCACAGTATAAATCAAAAAAACATTCAAGTTGGGTAGGAGATGCCCAAATGATATTCAGTGCTTATAATATCGTGAACCCTATGGAGAAATTTGTTGCAACATGGATGGCATTGCCTGAAAATTTCCGAAATGCTTTGAAATATTTCAGAGACAGAACTGTAGAAGAAAAGCTGTACAATGCATTTGAGTTATTAATGGCTGAAATTCAACAGAGATATCAGCCTGGAAGATCAGCGCAAATGTGCGAACTATTACGCTTAGAAAAAATGGGGCGTTGAGAGAAATCCGTCACCGGAAAAAGGGAAAAACCTCCGCTAGTAGGAGCCGTAGGGGGGGTTCCATTGCAAAGGCTCCCATATATGCCTTTAAAAGGCATACTCAAAGCTAAAGATGCGACTAGAACAAATAGCACCGAGATAGAAGGCAAGAGAGTCCGATTCCCACTAAGCGGAGATCTGGAAAACATTGCCGGATTGTCCAGCAACAAGTTCAATATTAAGGATGAATTATCTGGATTAGAATTTCTCATTAATACGAGTGCTGAGGTAAGCATAGTTAAGGCAGATGTGGTGGAAGCAGATTGTCCCACATTTGATTATCAACTATGGGCCGCTAACGGTAGTCCGATTCGAGTAAAAGGGATGAAAGAAATGTCGGTAACATTAGGCCAGAAATCTTCCTTGCGATGGAATTTTCCAGTAGCCGATGTCAAGGACCATATCATTGGCATGGATTTCTTGACACATTTCAAGCTGACATGAGACCCCAAAGCTAGGATTATTGCAGAAGGCGTAGGGATAGCAACACCTACTGATTCTAACACATCGGCTGTTAGAACAGTCCTCTTACCTCGTCCATCAGTCGCACATGACTTTGCCGATATAATCGAGAAGCACCTAGCAGTGTTTCAGCCTTTCAGTGCCAAAAGGATAGGTTTGAAGACAGGAGTAGAACACCAAATAGAATTGGTGGCTCCGTTGCCTTGTTCGCCAAAGGCTCAACCATTGGCACAACACAAGCAACAAGCTGCTTTGTCAGAATTTCACCAATTGCGCAAAGAGGGGATTTGTAGAAGGTCAAATTCCAATTTTGCTTCCCCAATAGTGGTAGTTCCCAAACCTGAACCGGGTCAATGGAGGGTTTGTGGAAATTATCGTCTATTAAACTCAGTGACGAAGGGTGATTCTTATCCTCTCCCTAACCAGAGTACTTTGCTCCGAGATATAATAGGATATGAGGTTTATTCAACTTTAGATCTCCAGAAAGCGTACTATCAGGTACCAATGGAAGAAAGTTCGATACCACTCACCGCAGTCAGATTTCCAGGAGGGGGATCGCATGAATTTCTTCGAATGCCTTTTGGTTTGAAAAATGCCAGTCAGACATTCCAGCGTTTGGCTGAAGAAATCCTTCAGAATTGTCCATTTGCGAGAGTATATATAGACGACATAATTATTTTTAGTCGCTCCCGAAATGAACATCGTACGCATTTGGAAACGGTTTTGACCAGGCTGGAACAATATGGATTAGTGGTCAAACCTAATAAGAGTAATATAGGTTGCTCTTCAGTTAAATACCTTGGTCATATACTTTCCAAAGACGGAATTAAACCTTTGGAAGATAAGGTCCAAGCTATTAAGGACGTAACGGAACCCCGAACCGTACGCCAGTTGCGAAGGTTCTTGGGTATGATCAGCTATTATCGTCGATTCATTCCAGGTCTAGCCGGAATTCTTGGATCGTTAACAAGCCATCTCACTCGTGAAAAGAGCACGATCAAGAAGTCTTGGCCTATAAACTTGAGTCAAGAAGACCGAGAAAATTTCCAAAAGGCCAAGGATATGTTAAGTGACGTAACCACATTAGCACCTGTAGATTGGGAAAAACCTTTCGAACTAATCACAGATGCCTCAGATGTTGCATTAGGGGCAGTGCTACAGCAAAGAGATCAGGACATAGTAAGACCGATTGGGTTTTATAGCCGTAAGCTTAATGATCGAGAAAAACGTTATGATACGTTTGGTAAAGAGCTTCTAGCAGTGTATGCCGCAGTGTTACACTTCGAGCATTACTTAGATGGTCACAAGTTTAAGTTATTGACCGATCATAAGCCATTGATCAGTATACTTGGTAAAACAGCTAGGCTTAATTACTCTCGTAGAGTAAATTCCCAAATAACACGGTTAGCAGAGTTCGATTTCACAGTGTCTCATATTGCTGTTAAGGAAAATATGGTGGCCGATGCACTTAGCCGACCGAATGAAGCTGATGTCGAGCTGATATTTCAAGGTCCATTGAAAAATTTAGATGAATCAATGAACGATTTCGTTAGTCAAGTCGAGGAAGCGCAAAGATCGGATCCCTTTTACATTAGTATTATCCAAAAGACCAGGATATGTTCGTAAGCTCATAAGTGGCAAGTGGTTGTTATGCGAAACATCTAGAAGTCAACCACGACCATATGTGCCATTGGAGTTACGGGCCAAGATTATCCAAGTGTTACATGACATGGGTCATCCATCCATTAAAGCCACCATTCGATTAATCAACGACAGATACGTATGGCCGCACATGTCTAAAGACATACGGGTATGGGTAAGAGCCTGTGCCAGGTGTCAAACGTGTAAGGTGTGGAGACATACCAGAACCGAGATAAAGAACATTGGAATACCAATCGGACGGTTCAGACACTTACATATAGACTTTGTCGAGATGCCTGAAGTAAATGGAAACAAATACTTGCTGACAATGTTAGATAGATTTAGTCGTCAATTTGATGTGTCGATTTTAAAAGACATGACAGCGCAAGAAGTCTTGTTCGCGCTTCTAAATAATTGGATATCGCGTTATGGTGTTCCGAAAAATTTCACTAGTGATCTTCGTAGTCAATTTATGTCAGAGCTTTTCGTAAGATCCATCAACACAATGGGAACCACTGTAATACATACTAGCGCGTATAACCCACGAGCGAATGGGATGGTAGAAAGGCTACATCGTGAACTGAAAGCTGCATTAAGGTGTACTAGTGGAACAAGCTGGATACACGATCTTCCTATAGTACTACTCGCCATGCGCAACAGATATAGGGCACAATTAGGTACTTCCATAGCAGAATTGGTTTATGGAGAACCATTAAGGTTGCCTGGAGATCTTCTAATAGAAACTCCAAGTAGTCTTGATTGGGCTTCTAATTATGTAGATTGGTTTGTAGGAGCACTTAGAGACAAGATGTGTCGTTTGGCCCCAACCAAGACTATAAACCTAAAACTAAATGCTATGTGTCCTCCGATTTAAAATCGGCTTCGCATGTATATATAACTAATGAGAATAGGAAGAACTGCCTAACACCATTTTACAAAGGACCATACAAGGTCAAGAGGATGACTGACAAGAATGTCATCATAGAAATAAATGGCATTGAGGATTGTGTTACGTTGGATCGCTGTATTCCCCAGTTTATCTGGATTGACGGTGTGACTGAATTAACAGATGCGTCGAATGACCGTTCCATGGGCGAATCTGATGTGTGCAATCCCATCATGCAGGCACATAATGAAATGCAGAACTCTGAAGAATCGTTGTCTAATATAGCAAAATCTTATTCTACTGAATCACAGCATGAAAACTATTTGTCGATACCAGATGATTTTGAAGAACCAGCGAATGTTGTACCGGGCGAGATGACGACGTCAGAGGCGCCAGTATGCACAACTCGTTCTGGAAGAATACATCGTCAGCCGAAGCACTATGATTACGTCTATTACTAGCAGTTTTTTTGAGAAGGTGGTGTATGTAGAGGATGTCAAATCCTCCGCCTTATGTAAAATGACCTTGACTGATAAATTTAAACCACCATAGCTGATTGTAACAACTTCATTTAAAAATAATTTTTTCTTTTATTTTCCAGAACATTCTTTGTTTAAATACTTGATTTGAAAAATTGTGCGCTATTTTCAGATTTTGAGTATCTCGCTCCCTGTCTGGTATTGTAATTTTGGTCTGCAGCATTTTAACATTTTTGTCTATAAAAAACTATTACATCATTATCCAGTAAATTATTCCATCACTTGCCTTGTGTTCTGATATAAAATAACACTGAGGAGGTGTCTTGGAACAGGTATATTTGTTTTTATTGAGGGGTCACTTACATACCAAAACAGATTATTGCTGAAAGGAACAGCTTTCCAACTTTCACCTTCCGCTTGCCATCTGTAAGTGTCGATTTAATTGTTATACCATTTGATCATGGATACCGATATTAAATTCGAGGGCACAAGTAGGTTAGTGCAGGACATAGCGGACTTGAACTTAAATGACGCATGCAAAAATATAAGAATATCAGACTCTACTGTGAATTTTAGGACTTCCAGCGATCTGGCATCTATGGGGCTTACAGACACGAATAGGTTAGGGGCCTCAACATAAGTTCCTATGCGGTAGTTTTTAAAGCTGATCAGTTTATATCTTCGAAACAGATCCACGATTGTAAGAGCTGGTAATCGCCATTCGATATAAGTTTTTTATCTAGTGTGGATTTAACCAAGGCTCAGTACCTGGTCATATACTTCTCATTTTAGCACTTGTTCAAATTCATGTTTGGATAATTATTACAAGCCGTTTGAATGTTCGGATTATATGAGTATGGTTTTCGGCAATCAAGGCTTTACTAGCTCATCTTCATTTCTGATTGCTCAACTATTATCTTCTCTGCATTCTCACCTTAGCGTTATCTGTTCCAAACGAAATCCTGATAAGACTCGCTTAATAAAACTTGATTCCGATTCAGTATCTCCTTTTCCGAGAGCAATCTGTTCCATAGATATTGAGATAATTGACACAGTCAAACACAAAGAAATCTTATTTGCTAAATCATTGGACTTATCCGCACATATTAACCAAGTAACGTCAAAACTCTTCAAATGAGCCGTTTTGATCTACATCAGACGAAACTATACTCGGAAACTTAATAAATTACAAGTTTACGCTATAAATCTCATACTCTGTCTGTGAGTTTTATTGCGTTCTCGCCTTGGATTCTTTTTTTGACATTTAATATATCATTTTTCGAATTCTGAAAATGTCTTCCATCATGATTAAAACTTTCAAAGGATCTTCCTCATTGCAGACATCCTATCTATCTGGTTCATTTTCCACTAAATAGTTATCACCTTTGTTAATAAGGTCTCAACTTGCCTTACGTTGACAAATTTCTCTCACTCTATTAATTCTTACGTAAAACGCAAATATAATTCGTGAGTTTGTTCCAACCAGGCATCCACAAACATTAACTATATTTACCTTCTTCCAAAACCACAATTGTTTTTAATGCACTATTCGAGGAGGCTACACCCCTACCACACAATTAAATTAAAGAGTCAGTAAATCTGAAATTCTTTAATAAATTCGAAAGCAACATTATGCACTGGAAGTGTAACTTGTTTATTTCAAATCCCTTAACATTTTGCTGGCGATATGAATATCCATGTATCTTTCACACACTTTTTAGTAAGTAAAATGGCTTTTGGTTTGATTTCATCCCAGGCGCTACACTAGCCACTGTAAGAATCAAAATCGGTCATCTTTATGTTTGCCGCCTATAATTGTCTGACAGAGTGCCGTAGTTGACTAACTAAAGAATTTTACAATAGTGTAGAGGCCCTTTGGTCACTACCATAAGGGGGTCTCTTAGATGCCAAGCCCGGAAAATCCATATATGCGGAATGATCATCTATCTTGGAACACTTAAGTTCCTCTGAACTATCTCTTAAGCTCCAATCCTTAAGTCCACTAGCCAACTGCACAGTATCCTCATTATTTAATAAACCAGACATAATATTATTAAATTACTTGCAATTTATATATTATATTAAATAAGCTTACCAGGATACGCTGATATCCACAGGATAGCTGGTACTTCACCAGATTTCATATTCATATTGCATTGTTCTTTATTCTCAGTTGTCATATTTATTCCTTTTCGTTTTTCTCACCAATTTCTGAGTCACATCTCGCCTCAACTTCTCGATACTTCAGTGAAAACTATTCCTCAGTCTCCACTTCCGTCCAAATAAACTGTGGAATGCAGCGATCCAGTGTTACACATTCTACTGTGCCATTTACTTCTATAAATGCATTTTTCTCAGTCATATGATTGAGCAACCAATCCTACACTTTTCTGGTTCCATAATGTTCCAGCTTAGACAAAACGATGTACAAATGCTCCCGGTGTTCCTCCCTAGATTGACTATATATAATGATGTCATCTATATACGCTCTAGCAAAATGAACGAGTCTTGAAGAACTTCCTCTGTCAGACGCTGGAATGTCTGACTTGTATTCTTTAGATCAAAGGGCCTGCATAAGAATTAATGCGATCCTCCTCCAGTAAATTGCACTGTAGTGAGCGGTATAGATTCTGCCTCAATAGGTACTTGATAGTACGCTTTCTGCAGATCTAACGTAATATAAACCTCATACCCATTAGATCCCTGAGCAAATTACTCTGGTTCGGTGGAAGATACGAATCGCCTTTCGTTACCGTATTCAATAGACGATGGTTACCACAAACCCTCCATTGACCTGGTTCAGGTTTGGGAACAATCAGTATTGGAGATGCAAAGTTGGAATTTGAACGCCTACAAATTCCTTCTTCTCTCAACCGCTTAAATTCTTCAACAGCAACCTGCTGCTTGTGTTGTGCTAATGGTTGAGACTACGGCGAACAAAGTAGTGGCTCCACCAACTCGATTTAAACTCTTGCGTTTAGAATTGAATGGCAGAAACATGGCCAGGTGTTTCTCGATGACATCTGCCAAGTCATCGGCGACGACCGGTCTGGGTAGTCTCACTGACCTAACTACTGAGGTCCCAGTCTCAGCATAAGTCACTATCCCAGTGCTTTGTCCAATGGTCCTAGATTTGGGATCTAAAGCGAGATTAAAATGGATCAAAAAGTCCATCTCAATGATGTTATCCTTTATATCAGCGACCAGAAAATTCCATGTAAATGGAGATTTCTGCCCCAATGTCACTGACAATTCTTTGACTCCCTTAACCTCAATTGGACTTCCATTAGCAGCCCATAGTTGGTAATCGAATGTGGGGCTTTCAATTTCCACCACATCGGATCGAACTTTGCTCACCTCTGCACGCGTGTCTATTAAGAAATTTAAGCCGCTAAGTTCATCAGTTAGAACGAACTTATTGTTGCTATAACCAGCAACCTCTTTAAGATTACCTGCCAGCCGAAATCTAACAGATTTACGGACTGTATTACCGCGCGTCTCTTCCATCGAAGCTTCCGAACCTAACTTCGATGATTTTAGTATGCCATCGAATATGCATACCTTGGAGCCTTGCATGCGCAACCCCCACTACGGCTCCTATTAGCGGGGGCTCCATTAGTTTTCCGGCAGCTTCGACCAGGCTACAGGAAGACTACTTCATTCCATCGGGGACCACCCAACTTTGGAAACGTGCATCCCCCCTCCTGACATTTTCCAAACTCGGCGTATTTACGATGCGATATGCACCACTCGCGTGGTCCTTGTACACTCTCACGCGATTCGCTTATCCGATGCTTGGAATTTGAACCTTGACTCGGAGAATTTACCCTACCTCAGTTGGAATTTTCCTTATTGTTTTTTATCCAAACTTAATTCATTCTCTATGGTCAGGAGTCTCTCTGAGAGATGTCTGAGTTGCTGCTCCAGGCGTGAATCTGCGGTTACTGCATACACGTTAGGTTCCTTCTGACGGTACACTTTGTCCAACCCTTTGAGCTTCTTTGGCCACTCTAGTTCCAATGTATCATATACATCCAAGGTGGCTCTTAGTCTAGCAGGCAATTCTGCTAAAAATATACTATTTATAACTTCCTAAGATATATGAAGCCCGATGGATTTTGAAATAGGTCTGTCATAAAATACAGAAGGAAGTAGATTTCCCATATTTTCCTGACGTAATAAGTCAGTCATCCGTTCAATCCTCTCGGGTTGATATCGTCAATGGAGTTCTCCTACTAGAAGCTCAAACGCATTTTCTGGTTCGTTCTCAGTAACAAAATTCCTGAGTCTAAATAGATTCTTTTTTAATGGCTCAGGTAAGCACCACCAGGCCGAGGCAAACCTTTCTATAAGGTCGATCATCCGTTTTAGTTTAAAATAAAATTTTCCTTCTTAGACCCATTCAGAATGATTGTCTGGTCTGTACATGGTGAGCTTAGCATTGCTATCCATAGAATTGCGGCAAAAACGATCATCTACATCATATCTTTCCGCATAGAGGATCCTGGCGCGGTCGCCATTTTTTGTAGAGGCCCTTAGGTCACTACCATAAGTAGGTCTCTTGGATGCCAGGTCCGGAAAATCCATATATGCGGAATGATCGTCTATTTTGGAACACTTAAATTCCTCTGAACTATCTCTTAAGCTACAATCCTTAAGTACACTAGCCAACTGCTCTGTATCCTCAGTATTTAAAAAACCAGACATCATATTATTATATTACTTGCAATTTATATGTTATATTAAATAAGTAAGATTACCCGAAAACGCTGATATCCAAAGGATACTGAATCGGAATGATTGAGACCCAAAGCAAATTTGTGGTTCTTTTCGCTGATAATTAAAAAGATCAAATCGACAAGAAGATTATAATGTTTTATTCACAAAGAGTCGGAGATGGAACAACGCAGTGTCCCGCTTAGGCAATTCAGTAACCCAGTTCAAAACTCTCTCTTTCCTTCGACAATATGAACAAAAGAACTTCCAAAAAAATTACAATATTTTTCAAAAATTACAATATTGTTTTACGAAACCAGCGATAACATCAAATGTCCAAAAATAAAAATTGAATTATTTAAATATATGAGAGTTTAATTGGTTAATAATTATTTATTTAACCTCTACAATAGTTCAGCTTGTTTTAAGAAGTCTCATGGAAATACGGAGACGATATTTTAGCGTTTGTTATCATCAACTTTTTCTCCTTCCTTTCGTATTACAAGTCAGTAACTCTTCTTCACATTGGGAGCAATGCTTTAAAAGTCGATAAACCTCTTTGATGAAATTGCTATACATAAACGCGTGATACCGCTAAAAATCTGCTGAAAGAAATTTTATTTCAACATTTTTCATTCCTACAATTACCATTAAAAATAACCAATAGCTAGTCACTATCTTGCTCATCCGTACATAATTCTACTATTGTTTTAATCGTGGCAATTTTACTTGTTTGGCAAGATGGTCTTTTTTTCAAAATACAATTTATTATTATTCTCTAATGCAATAATATTTGTCACTTCAACTACTCCTTAAGCAGTTCATTATTTCAGACAACATCATTATTTTTTTAAAAAGAGTAATTCATTTTGGTATTTTGACAATACAAATTCTTGCTTATATCAACACAAAATTAAAAAAACAGAGCAAGAGGATATGAGTGTATTTACCAGTAAATTGGAAGTTCTGAAAATGTTGAAATAAACATTGTCTACAAAACAGAGTTTTAGGTAAAATAAATTAAGGCATATAAATCAGTTAAATACTGTTTGTGGCGAAGACCTAATATATATGCAATTATGTATTAGGTGTTGCGCACCTAGTAAAAATTAGTTCAAATATGACCAGAAGGATAAACCAAAGTCAGCATGAACGGAAAGTATAATCTTGTGCACATTCGTTTCGTGCTTACTGGCGACTCATCAGTAGTAGCCGGTATTACGCCCTTACCCACTATATATTTGGGTGAGGAATGTGGGAAAATAGAACAGTACAATCTTTTATACGAATGTGTAAACCTGCAATAGTGAAACTAACTTCATATAAAGTCTTCCACAGTGCGACTTCAATGCTAACTCACTATAAGTGATATGTATACCGAGTCTGTAAAATGTACTGACACAATTGCCACAAACAGTATCTAACTGTTATATATTTAATTGAATGGTGTCATGATTACCACGAAATGTGATAACTGATATCGATCAAGGCCATAGATTATAGATTTACTGGAGTAATAGGTGTTCAGAAATAGATGTAATTCTCAATTTTGGTGAAATTTAGCATACATTGAAATCCATCGTCTTCTTACCATGTACCGATTCAGCAACTATAATGTTAGTACCAAGTGTTGATGCCCCTAACCTATTCGTGTCTGAGAGCCCCATAGATGCCAGATCGCTTGAAGTCCTAAAATTTACAGTAGAGTCTGATATGCTTATATTTCCATTCGCATCTGCTAAATTCAAATCCGCAATATCCTGTACTAACCTACTTGTGTCCTCAAATTTAATATCAGCCTCCATGTCTGGTTAGTTTAATAATTAAATCGACACTTAATGTTAGGCAATCGGAATGCGAAAGTTGTCTCGCTCAAACTCCCGAACAAATAATCTGGAAGGAGATATACGTGAACAACAGAATAATCAAATTACCTGTTCCAGAACGTCCCTTCTATGTGTGCTTCAATAACAGAATATAAGACAATTATAGCAGAAATATATTGTTAATATGTATTCGTGTTACTAGAGAAAAAATGTTAAAATTGCAGCAGACCAAAAGATGATATAACCAGTCGAGGTGCGAGACACTCGAAAACTGAAAATGGCGCACAATTCAAAGTCAAGTATTTAAACAAAGAATGTTCTGGAAAATAAAAGAAAAAATTCTTTTTAAATAAAATTCGTTACAATCAGCCATGGTGGTTTAAATTTATCAGTTAATGTTATTTTACATTTGGCGGAGGATTTATCTTCCTCCACACAAGTGCATTTTCAATACCATAATTCTGATATCGGATACTGACACAATATCCATAGTATTCGTATTCTTTACAGACTCGGTATATATATTATTTATAGTGAGTTAGCTTTGAAGTCGCATTGTCAAAGACTTTATATGATGTTAGCTTCACTACTGCAGGTTTACACATTCGTCTAGGGGATTGTACCGTCCTATTTTCCAACATTCCTCTCTCAAATATATAGTTGGTAAAGGGCGTAATCCCGGCTCCTACTGATGAGTTGTCAGTAAGCACAAAACGAATGTGTACGAGATAATACTTTCCGTTCATGCTGCCTTTGGTTTATCCTTTTGGTCATATTTGAACTAATTTGTTATTAGGTGCGCAACACCTAATACATATAAAACAGTATGCACATTTATTTATATATTATATTATGTTAAATATACGCCAATTTATTGTTAAATTCAAACTGGAAAAGATTGTTACAACCATAGATTTTTCAATTAACGCGCTAAATAAAAACAATCATATGAAAATAAGTATTGAATTTTATATAATTTTCTGGTTAAAGATCACGTTACATAAAAGTTCAATATTAAAATAAATGTTGAAATTTTGTTTTTGCTTTGTCTGAACGAGGGTTGTGAAATTTTTTGTCCTATATTGTTTAGTATATGCACGTATAGTCTTCAGTTTATATCTCTGTTATCATTATGGTTAAAAGGCTGTGATATTCTATGTAGCGATTCTTCCTGAAATAATGGACAAGTGTATATATAGGTTCAATAAAGAAGAAAGAATGAATAGGTACAAGGTCGTGATTATCTGCGATCAGTCCTCCTATGGTGGTGAAACCTGCAGGCAATCTCTATTCCTTTTAAATATCATATAAAATTTAAAACCAATTGCTAACAATGTTGATATATTTGCATTCTAATAAGATGTCAATCAAACTGTTCTGTGCTGAAATTGGAAATATATATGATCCTAGTAACCTCTTGAATTTGTTTATTACCTAAAATGATGTTGCCATAGTGCCTTTTGAGGTGATGATTCAAATTTTTATAATGTATTGTATTTCCGAATGTCAAATTTACTGCAAATTTTATGCATAGTTGTAATAACCCAATACCTCACGTTTTATTGTACATATTTATATGAACTAAAAGTCTTTGTACGTAGTATTGTAACACGCGGCTCCGCGTTACAACCCAACGATGTTCAATTTTGACAAATATAGTTCTCTTTAAGTTTGTAGAGGCTCCTAACCTATTCGTGTCTGAGAACCCCATAGATGCCAGATCGCTTGTAGTCCTAAAATTTACAGTAGAATCTGATAAATTTATATTTTCATTCGCATCTGCTAAATTAAAACCTGCAATATCTTGCACTAACTTGCTAGTGTCCTCAAATTTAAGATCTGCATCCATATCTATGAAATTTAATTATTAAATCGACACTTAATATTAGGCAAATCTGGATGTGAGACCTGTCTCGTGCGAAACTCCCGAACAAATAATCTGGAAGGAGATATACGTGAACAACAGAATTATTAAATTACCTGTTCCAGAACGTCCCTTCTATGCGTGCATCAATAAAAATATAAGACAGTATGAGCAGGTATATATTATAAAAGTTGATCAGTTTTTAATGAAGAAAAATGTGATAATTGCAGCAGACCAAAGGAAGATACAACCAGTCGAGGACCGTGATGCTCGAAAACTGAAAATGGAGCACAATTCAAAGTCAAGTATTTAAACAAAGAAAGTTCTGGAAAATAAAAGAAAAAAATCTTTTTAAATAAAATTCATTACAATCAGCCAAGGTGGTTTAAATTTATCAGTTAATGTTACTTTAATTTTGGCGGACGATTTATCTTCCTCCACATACACCACCTTCTCAAAAAAGACGGCTAGTAATAGACGTAATCATGATTCTTCGGCTGACGTTGCACTCTTCCAGAACGAGTTGTGCATAACGGCACTCCTGAAGTCGTCATCGCGCCCGGTACAGTTGATACTGGTTCTTCCGTATCATCTGGTACAACCAAACAGTTTTCATGCTGTGAACTGGTAGAATAAGATTTTGCTATATTAGACAACGCGTCTTCTGAGTTCTGCATTTCGTTATGTTCCTGTAGGTTGGGATTGCACACATCAGATTCGCCCATAGAACGACGGTCATTCAACGCATCTGTTAATTCAGTGATACCGTCTATCCAGATAAACTGGGGAATGCAACGATCCAACGTAACACAATCCTCAATGCCATTTATCTCTATGATGACATTCTTGTCAGTCATCCTCTTGACCTTGTATGGTCCTTTGTAAAATGGTGTCAGGTAATTTTTCCTATTTTCATTAGATACATACACATGCGAAGCCGATCTTAGATCACAGGACACAAAGCACTTGGTTTTTGCTTTTCTAGTCTTCGTCGGAGCCAAAAGACACATCTTAACTCTAAGTGCTCCTACGAACCAATCTACATAACTAGAAGCCCAATCAAGACTACTTGAAGTATCTATTAGAAGATCTCCAGGCAACCTTAATGGTTCTCCATAAACCAGTTCTGCTATTGAAGTACCTAATTGTGCCCTATATCTGTTGCGCATGGCGAGTAGTACTATAGGAAGATCGTGTATCCAGCTTGTTCCACTAGTACACCTTAACGCAGCTTTCAGTTCACGATGCAGCCTTTCTACCATCCCATTTGCTCGTGGGTTGTACGCGCTAGTATGCAATATAGTTGGTCCCATAATGTTGAGAGATCTTTCGAAAAGCTCGGACATAAATTGACTACCGCGATCACTAGTGACCTTTTCCGGAACACCATAACGCGATATCCAATTACGTAGAAACGCGAACAAGACTTCTTGCGCTGTCATGTCTTTTAAAATCGCCACTTCGAATTGACGACTAAATCTATCTACCATAGTCAGCAAATATTTGTTACCATTTACCTCGGGCATCTCGACAATGTCTATCTGACGTCAGCAAATATTTGTTACCATTTACCTCAGGCATCTCGACAATGTCTATATGTATGTGTCTGAACCGTCCAATTGGTATCCCAATAATCTTTATCTCGGTTCTGGTATGTCTCCACACCTTACACGTTTGACACATGGCACAGGCTATTACCCATACCCGTATGTCTTTAGACATGTGCGCCATACGTATCTGTCGTTGATCAATCGAATGGTGGCTTAATGGATGGATGACCCATGTCATGTAACACTTGGATAATCTTGGCCCGTAATTCCAACGGCATATATAGTCGTGGTTGACTTCTAGACGTTTCGCATAACAACCACTTGCCACTTATGAACTTACGAACATATCCTGGCCTTTTGGACAAAGCTAACGTGACGGGATCCGATCCTTGCGCTTCCTCGATTTGACTAACTAAATCATGCATCGAATTATCTAAACTCTTTAACGGACCTTGAAATATCAGCTAGACATCAGCTCCATTCTGTCGGCTAATTGCATCGGCTACCACATTCTCCTTACCAACAATATGAGACACAGTGAATTCGAACTCTGCTAACCGTGTTATTTGGGAATTTACTCTACGAGAGTAATTAAGTCTAGCTTTTTTACCAAGTATACTGATCAATGGCTTATGATCGGTCAATAACTTAAACTTATGTCCGTCTAGGAAATGCTCGGAGTGTAGCACTGCGGCATACAGTGCTAGAAGCTCTTTACCAAACTTACCTTAACGTTTCTCTCGATCATTAAGCTTACGGCTATAAAACCCAATCGGTCTTACTATTTCCTGATCTCTTTGCTGTAGCACTGCCCCTATTGCAACATCTGAGGCATCTGTGATTAGCTCGAAAGGTTTCTCCCAATCTACAGTTGCTAATGTGGTTATGTCACTTAACATTTCCTTGGCATTTTAGAATTTTTTTCGGTTTTCTGGACTGAAGTTTATAGGCCAAGACTTCTTAATCGTGCTCTTTTCACGAGTGAGATGGCGTGTTAACGATCCTAGAATTCCGGCTAGACCTGGAATGAATCGACGATAATAGCTTATCATACCCAAGAACCTTCGCAGCTGGCGCACGGTTCGGGGCTCCGTTACATCCGTAATAGCTTGGATCTTATCTACCAAAGGTTTAATTCCGTCTTTGGAAAGTATATGACCAAGATATCTAACTGAAGAGCATCCGATATTACTCTTATTAGGTTTGCCCACTAATCCATATTGTTCCAGCGTGGTCAAAACCGTTTCCAAATGCGTACGATGTTCCTTTCTTGAGCGACTAAAAATTATTATGTCGTCTATGTACACTCTTGCAAATGGACAATTCTGAAGGATGTATTCAGCCAAACGCTGGAATGTCTGACTGGCGTTCTTCAAACCAAAAGGCATTCGAAGAAATTCATGCGATCCCCCTCCTGGAAAACTGACTGCGGTGAGTGGTATCGAACTTTCCTCCATTGGTATCTGATAGTACGCTTCCTGAAGATCTATAGTTGAATAAACCTCATATTCCATTATATCTCGGAGTAAGGTACTCTGGTTAGGGAGAGGATAAGAATCACCCTTCGTCACTGAGTTTAATAGACGATAATTCCCACAAACCCTCCATTGACCCGGTTCAGGTTTGGGAACTACCACTATTGGGGAAGCGAAATTGGAATTTGACCTTCTACAAACCCCCTCTTCGCGCAATTGGTGAAATTCTGACAAAACAACTTGTTGCTTGTGTTATGCCAATGGTTGAGCCTTTGGTGAACAAGGCAACGGAGCCACCAATTCTATTTGGTGTTCTTCTTCTGCCTTCAATCCTTTCCTTTTGGCACTGAAAGGTTGAAACACTGCTAGGTGCTTCTTAATTATATCGGAAAAGTCATGTGCGACTGTTGGACGAGGTAAAAGAACTGTTCTAACTGCCGATGTGTTAGTCTCGGTAGGTGTTGACATCCCTACGCCTTCTGCGATATTCCTAGCTTTGGGGTCTAATGTCAGTTTGAAATTTGTCAAGAAATCCATGCCAATGATATGGTCCTTGACATTGGCTACTAGAAAATTACATCTAAAGGAAGATTTCTGGCCTAACGTTACCGAGATTTCTTTCATCCCTTTCACTCCTATCGGACTAGCGTTACTGGCCCATAGTTGATTATCAAATGTGGGGCAATCTGCTTCCACCACGTCTGACCTAACTATGCTTACCTCAGCACCCGTATCGATACGAAATTCTAATCCAGATAATTCATCCTTAATAATGAACTTGTTGCTGGACAATCCGGCAATGTTTTCCAGATCTCCGCTTAGTGAGAATCGGACTCTCTTGCCTTCTATCTCGATACTATCTGTTCTAGACGCATCTTTAGCTTTGAGTATGCCTTTTAAAGGCATATCTGGGAGCCTTTGCAATGGAACCCCCCTACGGCTCCTACTAGCGGGGGTTTCATGCTTTTCCCGGTGATGGATTTCTCTCTTCCGGTTTAGTGCTTCCTTTCCATCTGGGTACACCTAATCGCGGGTATATACAATTTTCACCTTGGCACTTCCCACTTCGTCCGTACTCGCAATGTACCTTAAACCATCCGCGTGGCCCTTCGTAGCTTTGACGCGAGTGACTCCCTCGACGTCTAGTGTACCTATCCTGACTCTGAAGTTGTGCAATGTCACTACGTAAACTAGCAACTTCTCTACATAAGAAACGCAAGGTTTCTTGTATAGTCAGGTTATTTTCGGCATCTGCCCTGAGTGGCGGCATCGTGACAGAATCTGCTATTACAGCATGTACTTGTGGTTCCTGCTGTTTATACACGCCGTCTAACCCTCCGAGTTTAGTTGGCCAAACAATGCTCATAGTGTCAAATACTTCCAATTAGGTTCTAAGTATAATTGGTAGCTCAGCTATGAAAATGGAGTTGACTACATCTCTGGATATATTCAACCTGGAAGCTTTTGTGCAAAGGCGTTCGTAAAAATCGGACAGTATTCGACGCCCCATTTTTTCTAATCGTAATAATTCGCACATTTGCGCCGATCTTCCAGGCTGATATCTCCTTTGAATTTAAGCCATTAGTAACTCAAATGCATTGTACGGTTTTTCTTCCACATTACTGTCTCTGAAATTTTCTAAGGCATTTCGGAAATTTTCAGGCAGTGCCATCCATGCTGCAACAAATTTCTCCATTGGATTTACAATAATATAAGCGCTTAATATCATTTGGGCATCTCCGACCCAACTTGAATGTTTTTCAGATTTGTACTGCGGTAGACTTAAAATTCTTGGACTGGCGGAGTTTTAATTGAGATTTCTTGAACTACAATTTTAAGTGTAATTAATAGGGTTTTGTTCAATAATAAGACACACCTGCGTCCAATATGCAGCTAACATGCAGTGGATTTACGTGTCTCAATGCTCAAACACTGGATTTACTTGTTTTACATGCCTTAACAATTTTTACACAACTATAAACCAGTTAGTTATAATTCTACTAATCCAGATATCAGGTGTTTTTCAATCCTTTATCCGAAACTCTATAGTTCAATGGATTTCTGTTAACAATCAAAACCTAGAAAACGGTGGACTAATTATTTTTGGTGCTTATTATGACTACTTTTGCACGATTTCTCTCCTTCAATTATCAATGACAATAAACCATATTCCAAACATTTTTCGGAATTATTATTGTGCTTCTTTCCATCAGTTATCAGTGACTATAAACCTTATTCCAAACACTTTTCGGAATTATTATTGTGTTTCTTTTCATCAATTATCAGTGACTTTAAACTAAACTGCTAATCAGTTTGGATTTATACCATCGTACTTTTTCAATCATTTACATAAATTCATTACGATTCAGCCGATTGTGTTTATTGGGACTACTTTTGTATAAGACATTTAATTGTGTTGATAATATATTTTCTTGTTGCCGTCTAGAGCACGGTCTATTTGGATTAACAATGAATTGATTCATGCATTGCAACATAACATTTAATAAACGTCTGATAACACGGATGAGTCTTCTCACTTCACCCTTTGGAAAAAGGTCAGGGACTAATCGCATGTACGAGTAATAACAATAGCCACCTTGGATATGTTGGAATTGGACAATTTTACTAAATAGACAGCTATCCCGAAAAACCTATTACTATTACTACAAAACATCCTACAGTATATTATTATCTACATATTTAAAGTTTATGGATTATTTATGATTCGAATAAAATGAATAAATATATTTATTATCATCGGTAAATTATTTGGACATTTTTTATATGTTCCAAAATACGAAATAATTTCAGAAACTCGTATGAAAAAAGAATTTAAAACACATTAGTATATATTTGCGTTTTATTTAATAGTATTAACTAGATAAGTTAGAATCAATTTTGGTTGCAAAATATGTGGCAATTGTCGCATTTCTTTTATTTTGTCGGCTATTTCAGCTAAGCTTTCATATATGATTATGTTTTAAATATCTATTTATGCGTTGCGAGGTTCGTATAGCAATCGTTTGTATAGGGCGATAAGTGTTGAGAATGGAAAGATATGAATAAATATATCATGAAAGGTAAAATCGGAAACCATCAATTCCAGTTTCTATGGAAATCTAATATGAATAAACCTTAAATGTATGAAAATCTGGTTTGTTAATATTTGTATATAACAATATTATAGAAATTATTATTCATCTAGGCTACGACGGTTGAAGATAATCCTTAGCAAGGTAAGTCGAACAATGTGATCCTTCGGAATTATACGTGAAGATATTTGAAAATTGTTAGATAGCTTATGGCTTTTAAATAAAGGGTACGTAATGAAGAATAGGTTGCATAAATGCTTCAAAATTAATAAACTTTAGCTCGGGTATATTTATATGATTTAGAATTAGATTGTTGGACCACTTGACATTGAATATGGTGACAGTAATACACGTTTTTTACATAAAATATTTGTAATAAATAATTTTAGATATATTTAGTTTATTTTTCTCGTCATTGAATAATAATTTAATAACGAAATTTAATAATGCTGATTTTGATTTGTTGATCATAGGTTACAGTTTTAGCAGTTCTCCTTTATTTTCTACTGAGAACTCAAAAGACTCCAAATTTGTAGCAGTTTTATTGTGTTTGTATGCGTCTTATCTACGATTATCAAGAAATACAGTTTTGAGTTCTCATATATAAGATAAGCCGGAACGATAATCACAACTGTATCGAATAAACTCTGCACTAGGCACAAAATCTGAGTACTCATCGCGCAACTCCAAGCCCTAACAGTTTAATCTATAGATATTTTTATAACGAAAATCAGAATACTTAAACTACACGTTCTTGATCATCTGAATAAGTTTAAGTAAGAAAGCAAACACTTGTTAAAGAAAATATATTGTGAAGAAGAAGTTCAGTTTTAGGAAATTTTCAATTTTATTAAAAACGATAAAGTTTGTTAGTCAAAAATACGGCTTTTTTATTCAATCAGAGGTTCAGGCAAGTAGGGACAAATTAAAGAAAACTGAAACAAAACACAATCCAAAAATAAAAATGTAGGAAAAGACTGAAACAACAAATATATTAGAAAGTAAACTAATATGTGTTTTAAAAAAAATATTTGTTTTAGTTAGCAACGGTCGTTCAAATTTATTAATAAATTGTCACTTTAATTTCGTCGGAGGAAACGCTTCTTCCGCACACACCACCATATCAAACAAATTTTCTATTAATGTACGTAATTCTCGTTTTGAATCATTGAATCCCTCCGGACTGAATTGTTCTCACTGCTGCTCCTGACTTCGTCATTGTGTATTGTTGATTCGCCTCCCTTAAGGCTGATGCATAAGGCGTTGATAGTGCGTGACGTTTTCGTAGCTCATTTGAAGCTGATAACATAGCCGTAGACTTTATGTATTTTACGTGCTGCACACTTGAAGATAGTACCCGTGATGTATATTTGAGCATATTAAACTATGACACGAAACAACTGTTATTTAACTCATCTTGTTCATTTTTTTCGACAACAATCCAGATTAACGGAGGAGTGCAACAATTCAAAGTTACACATTCTTCCATGCTATTTATATATATGACGAAAATTTTGTCCATAATCACTTTGATCTTCTTCGGTTCCTTGTAATACGGTATCATACAGTTATCATAATTTTTATTTGTTATATATATATCTCAAATCATCGACACATAACACTTTGTTTTAGTTTTCGTCGGATAAAAATGACATATCTTAATTCAAAGTCCTCCAACAAACCAATTTATGTTACTAAAAGCCAAACCAAGATAAACAGCAGAATTTTCTGGAGGATCACATGCGGTCTTAATGGTTCTTTAAAAAACAATTATGTTATTGAAGTTGATAATTGTATCCTAAATCTGTTGCGTATAGCTAGCAGTACTACAGAAATATCGTGTTCCCTACTCATACCATTAGTATACTCCAATGGAGATTACAGTTCATGATGCAGCCTTGCAACTATCTCATTTTTTGGGAGTGTACGTACTAATATGCTTTACAGATATTCCTAAGCTCTCAAATATACTGAATACCGTGATCACTACTTTTTCTTACCAGTACAACATATCACGACATTCAATTATGTAGGAACGTGAACAGGGCTTCCTGTGCTGGCATATCCTTTGAAATCTCCGCTTAAAATTGACGACTGAAACTTTCAAACATTGTTGGCATGTACTTTTTACCGTTGTCTTCTAGCATCTCTACAATTTAAACAAGGACATGGTTAGACCGACTGTTTTGTTTCCAAATATTCCGTACATTGGATCTTGTGTAGCTCCAAACCTTAAAAGTTTGAAACAAGGCACAGAAACTTATCCTAGCCCGTATGTATTTCGATCTATTTGATCGTACGTATCTATCATGAACAAACTATTGTCGCTTTTAGGTACGAATGATCAAACTCATATCTGTTGAATTATTTTTATGCGAAACTCCAACATAACGTACGGTATGTCTCCTTCTAGATGTATCAATTGCAAATCACGAGCCTGCCAGCATAGGCTAATTTCCTAACCAATACCACATTAAAGAGATCCAATTCTTGCGCTTTTTTTGAATTGCTGGACGAAAATATCTTTTGATTTCCCTAGAACCTTTAACCAACCTTGACGTATCAAATCGACATTTTCCTCATCCGGTATGACAAATGCGCCTGCTAACTTTAACTTTCGAATCAATATGAGATTCTGTGTAAATAAACTCTGGTAATAGGGCTATTTTGGAATTAAACCACGAAAATAATTTATCCCTGTGGTTTTTATGACTTTACTTGAAATGATGACCATCCAATTAATTCTCGAAATGTAGCACTGCAGTATATACCACAAGAAAAACCTTACTAAATTTTCTTGTGTTTTTGAAACTTTAAGACTTAATATCTTATTAGCCTAACTATTCTATTGACTTTTTAATGTACCATTACCACAATTGCAACATTTGAAACATCCGTGGATTATGCTAATCCACAGGTGCTATGATGTTTATTTCACATAACATGTGCTTATCCCTATGGATATTCTCGAAATTCTCCTGGCTCAAGTTGACGGCCAAGACTTCTTGAACGTGCTCTTCTCCTGTGCAAAATGGCGTGTTAATAATCGTTGATGTTAGCTGAACCTGCTAGTAAACCTAGGTGATTAGTGTACACCCAAGCTCGATTAATTTTGACCTTTATTTTGTTCTGGGTTGCTTTAATCTTAAACTCAAAATTCTTAATTCTTTTTTTATAAATTGTATGTCAAATATATCTGACCGATGAGGATCCAATTTTTCTCTTATAGTTTTGACCACTAATCTTTATTATTCCTGTATGGTAACAAAACCACTTCCTAATAATTACGATTTTTCTCACGAGACCGAATGATAATAATGATGCCTTATATATATATATATATATATATATATATATCTTCGGCATCATCATGATGCACATCTATACAAAAGCCAAAAGTGATTAATGTTTCACTGTCATATAACCGTACGAAGCGAAACAAAAAATTATTGATATGATTGTTTATTTGTACACACATTTATATTCACACCGTTCGTATACTAACATGTTTTGTTTTGTCTTTTAGCATGTATATCTGCATTATATGATGAATAAAGCCTAATATTTTAGGCAACTCTTTCTTCTGACTTGTCTAATCATTCTGCCCGTTTGCTGTGCTTGTTACTGTGATTCAGAACAATTTATTCATCATATAACCCAATCATGGAACGCCTAATAAGACCAGAAAGATTTGATGTTGAACCTAGTGCACCAGATGCAGCAAAACAATGGAATCATTGGTATCGTACATTCTGTGGCCTCCTAAAAGCAGTCGAATCCATGAATCCGGATAAATTAGACACTCTTATTTCCTACGTCTCTCCTAACGTATATGAACACATCGTTGACTGTGATACATATGATCATGCTATCAAAACTCTAATAAATCTCTATGTCAGACCGAAAAATGAAGTCTTTGTTCGTCATATACTCGCGACTACTAAACAAGAAAATGGACAAACATTGGATCAATTTGTTCAGATTCTGAAATCGTTAGCTAGGGAATGCAATTTCAAACCAACTACGGCCGAGGAAAATCGAGACGATGCTCTGCGCGATGCCTTCATTAATGGAATCCAGTCCAATTCAATCAGACAACGTCTCTTAGAACACAACTCACTTAATTTTCAAGCGGCTTTTGATCAAGCACGTGGTCTCGAAATGGCGGAAAAGCAATCATTATCATATCAAAACTGTTTGAATTCTGCACACACTGCAACGGTTCAGCCACTCTGTCCTTCATCAACCTCCGATAAATCTACAGATAATCTTGTTGCTGCTGTTAAACAAAAATGTGACTTTTGTGGGTACGATTATCATTTAAGATGGAAATGTCCGGCCAGAAACGCCTTCTGTAAAAGTTGTGGAAACAAAGGACATTTTCAAAAGGTATGTCGCTCTAAGAATCACCGCCCAGTGGTTTCGACGCTTCATCCTACCATATCTGCAACTGTATTAGCTGCTGCTCCTGATTGTCTCACCAAATGTGTAATAAATCTAGAAGTCAATAACATAAATTGTCATGCTCTCGTTGATACAGGCAGTTCCTGTAGTTATGTTTCAGAAGCCTTCGTTTTGAAAAATAATTGGAAAATTCACTCCTCTCAAGAAACAATAACCATGGCGTCTAGCTCATTTTCGAGTCATACCAAAGGTCATTGTTTTGTGTCGATTCAATACAAATCATGTGTTTATCAAAATATCAAGCTATCTATACTTTCTGATCTTTGTACTGACGTACTCCTCGGTCATGACTTCCTTGGATTGCATAAAAGTGTAAATATCACTTTTGGTGGTCATAAATCGTCATTCACCGTCTGTTTACTGAAACCTGCATCTGTTACGTCCCCGCCTCTTTTCCACCATTTAACTGCTAACTGGAGGCCTATTGCTACGAAATCAAGAAGGTACAATCGAATGGATGAAATATTTATCCGGGATGAAATAAACAGATTAGTTTCTGATGGCATTATCGAACCTTCAACATCCCCGTGGAGAGCACAAGTTCTCGTGGTATCGAATGAGAATCACAAGAAACGTATGGCTGTGGACTACAGCCAAACGGTCAACAAATTCACGCTCTTAGACGCCTATCCTTTGCCGAAAATAGACCAAATGGCTGAAACCATTTCAAAATATCATATATTCAGCACTTTGGATCTCAAAAGCGCTTACCACCTGATACCTATCCAAGAACATGAAAAGGTATTTACTGCTTTCGAAGCGTGTGGACGCTTGTTTCAATTCCGTCGCATTCCCTTTGGAGTGACGAATGGTGTCTCATGTTTCCAAAGAACTATGGATCATATAATCGCACAGGAACTTCTCACAGATACATTTGTCTATGTGGACAATGTGACAGTTTGCGGGAGAGATACGCTTGAACACGAAACAAATCTCAACAATTTTCTTAATGCCGCTAAGAAATATGGATTGACCTTAAATGAATCAAAGAGCATTTTCGCAGCTAAAGAAATTACTCTTCTTGGTTTTCAAATATCGAATGGAAACATTAAACCTGATCCTGACCGATTAAAGCCTTTACAAGATCTCCCACCACCATCGAATATGCAATCGCAACAAAGAATTGTGGGATTTTTCACTTATTATTCGCTGTGGATCTCCAACTTCTCCGATAAAATTCACTCACTTGTTCATAATCGAACTTTTCCTTTGCCCGTCTCTGTGAAACAAAATTTCGATGATCTTAAAAAAGAATTAGCCGTAGTAACTTTAGCTTCTATTCGTTGTGATATTCCGTTTGTCATCGAAACTGATGCTTTGGACGTAGCTATTGCTGCCACTTTGAACCAAGATGGAAGACCTGTGGCGTTTTTCCCTCGGACGTTGACGCCATCTGAAAAACATCACTCAGCTGTTGAAAAAGAAGCCTATGCCGTGGTTGAAGCTATTCAAAAATGGAGGCATTTACTTTTGGGTAATCATTTCAAACTTGTCACTGATCAAAGATCTGTTTCCTTTATTTTTGGCAATCAAAATCGAGGAAGAGTGAATAACGATAAAATTTTGCGCTGGTAAAAGGAATTATCACCTTACAGCTTTGATGTTGTCTATAGACCCGGAAAAGATAATAAAGCAGCAGATGCACTAAGTCGATCTTGTTGTAGTGCACTTCTAAATGGACTGGATTTAAAACAAATACATGATTCTCTTTGTCATCCTGGAATTTCTCGTATGCTCCACTTTGTGAAATCTCGTAATTTACCATATTCTACTGATGAAATTCGAAAAATGACCTTGAGTTGTGAAGTGTGCTCTGAAATCAAACCCAGATTTCCTTCGTCAATTCAAGGCCAATTAATCAAAGCTACCCAACCGTTTGAGCGGTTATCTATCGATTTTAAAGGACCTCTTCCTTCATCAACTCGTAATCGTTATCTACTGACGGTCATCGATGAATATTCTCGATTTCCCTTTGCATTTGCTTGTCCTGACCTTAGCAGTCACACCGTCATACTTCACCTGTGTCAAATATTCGCAATGTTTGGGATGCCTTCGTACATTCACTCAGACAGAGGTTCTTCCTTCATGTCGACCGAGGTACAAAATTTTCTTCGGGAAAAAGGTATAGCTTCGAGTAGAACGACTCCTTATAATCCCAAAGGAAATGGACAGGTAGAGAGAATGAATGGTACCTTATGGAAATCGATCCTTCTCGCTCTCAGATCAAAAAGGCTTTCAGTTGAAAACTGGGAATGCGTGCTGCTGGACGCATTACATTCAATCCGTTCATTATTGTGCACATCTACCAACGAAACCCCTCACGAGCGTCTTTTTCGACACAATAGAAGGTCGACTTTTGGTACCACACTCCCAACCTGGCTTACTGTTCCTGGCAAAGTTTTACTCAAGAAGAATCCTAGAATTTCTAAATATGACCCCTCTGTGGAAGAAGTTGAACTAATTCATTGCAATCCTAATTATGCGCCTGTTCGTTTTTCTGATGGAAGAGAAGATACAGTATCTATCCGTCAATTAGCCCCGAAAGGCTCCGACGCACTGATGAATGAAGCTGGAACTAATATGGGACTCTGTGAAAATGAACCGGTTGTTGCTGATGAACAAACCTCCTATAAAGACAATACCGATATTGATAATGTTAAGGCAAATGGTGAATCTACGGATAACTCAAATGCTCGTGACCTATCAGAGAATCTCGAAAACCTTATCAATCAACAACAACGTGTTCATCCTTATAATTTACGAAGTGGAAATGTTTAAATACTATGTTTTCTCAATCCTCTTTGAATTGTTACTATAACAGTCTTGTTCCGACTCTGACGCTACGCTACAAATCGCAGTGGAGGAGAATGATATGATTGAACTCAATATTTTGCGGTGTGTAAGCATTCAGGTTATCAATGCCGCGTTTTGCGTACGCGGGTAATAGCTGTACACGGGCAGTTACACAAAGATCCGATTTGTCACTATTTCCAATTTTGTTTTGTCTTTGATCGGGTTGACTCATTTTTACTTCAATTGGAAATGCGGTTCTATCACATCTTTGTTTACTGGCGACGTTTCGGTGCCTACTTTCCAGCACCATCATCAGGCAACACAACACTGATCACAATAGCAGATTTAAGCAAATATTCTGCATACGAGATGAGATGAGGTATAGGTGAGGTAATGATTGGTCTGCTAATTATAAAAAGTTACATATTGAGTTTAGTTACTGAGACAAATTCTATGATTAAAATAGTGTTGAGTCAAATATATATAAATAGAATGGTTTTGGAACGAGGTTACCACATTTGCTTAAATCTGCTATTGTGATCAGTGTTGTGTTGCCTGATGATGGTGCTGGAAAGTAGGCACCGAAACGTCGCCAGTAAACAAAGATGTGATAGAACCGCATTTCCAATTGAAGTAAAAATGAGTCAACCCGTTCAAAGACAAAACAAAATTGGAAATAGTGACAAATCGGATCTTTGTGTAACTGCCCGTGTACAGCTATTACCCGCGTACACAAAACGCGGCATTGATAAAAGAATGATATGATTGTTTATTTGTACACACATTTATATTCACACCGTTCGTATACTAACATGTTTTGTTTTGTCTTTTAGCATGTATATCTGCATTATATGATGAATAAAGCCTAATATTTTAGGCAACTCTTTCTCCTGACTTGTCTAATCATTCTGCCCGTTTGCTGTGCTTGTTACTGTGATTCAGAACAATTATAAATAACGACAAATATAATAATTTAGGCACAAAATTTTTTTGTGAGATTTACAAGAGAGAGAAAGATAGTACATAGTTACTATGAGTATATTTATCAAGATAACTCACAGATGTAAGGCAAACTGAACCTCTAAATAACACCATTAAGGCCAAGTTAGCATTAGGGCAAGGCAGCATCAGCAATACAGCTTCCTTGTTGGTTTCAATTTATCACGTTATAAACAAAACTAAACCTCGGAGCTAACTTTGTCCTACTAAGAAAAGAAAGTTTCGAAGTAGATTCTGCTAGACATCTGCAACACAATCGCCACTGAGCTCGATTCGATGCCATTTTGTGAAGGGTTTCGAACCAAGAAGTATGATGCGCATGTGAACCATATTTTAGCAGACGAGTTGGTCCTATACTGCCCAATTTGGACGCAAATATCTTGAAATATTTCTGCCATGTCAAAATCTGCTCAACTTGTTTCTTATGCCAATCTGATGCTGGATGAGAGAACAGCGCTCTACTGAGCAATGCATTCATTCAAGGATTCTCGTTTCGAGAAAGAATGCGAATTTAAGCAATTTAATTTAGAGTGCAATTTGTGTTCGGGTTTTGTTAATAGAAGTTTGGAACTATGGTCGAGCTTATACGGTCAATGTTAAAGAAGTTTAATCTAAATGATATCCATTTTTATATTTAAATCAATGTTTCGGTCTTGATATAAACAATAGCTTCATTAGCTACATATATTTGTCAATATAAAGTTTGCATCATATAAAGTAGATCGATTATTTCCTTATTGGGAACTGTTCGCGTCCTGACTGGTGTTTATATAAAGTTCGCAACCTTGATTTAAACATATGCAATCACCGCCAGCGCAACCGGTGTTCATTTAATTATGTAGATATTCATCCTGTCAATATTTTGTTTTAAGGTACATTGGTTATTACCTAGGCTAAAATTTCCATCCTGGAATAAGTAGAGATTCTTTTGTCGCTTCTTTTAAAAGAACACGAAAAAAATATTTCGACACAATATTAGCGTATATGGCATGATTTTGATCGTATTTGATGATGATCAGAAGTAAACCGGAGCTGCGTGCAGATAAATCAAGAAGAAGCAGACTAAATTTTCCCCAAACTGATTATCTTTACTTTTGAATACACGCTATCTGTTTAAGAGTAAATAAGTGGCATGCTGGGCCAAGCATGTCACAAACCAACTTACTTTTGGTGGCTGTTGCTTATTACTGGTGTAAATGATGCGCCAATAGTACCTCTATTCGTCTAAATCTAGCACAAATAGGATTCATATGAAGTTCAACCTGCCCACCTTGTTTCTTATGGAAATCTGTACATTATATATATACATATATACATATATATATATATATATATATATATATATATATATAAATGGACACTTCTGGAGGATTTAATCAGCTAAACACTGGAATGTCTGAATGGCATTTTTTAGACCAAAAGACATTCAAAGAAATTCCCACGATCCTCCTCTTGGAAAACTGACTGTGGTTAGTTGTATAGAACTGCTCTTCATCAGTATCTGATAATAAGCCTTCTGGAGATCCAAAGTTGAATAAAACTCATTACCCATTATTTCTCAGAGAAAAGTGCTCTGGTTACGGAGTTTGATAAATGCAAATTCTCACAAATCCTACTTTGTCCTCTATCAGTTTTTGGAACCATCATTATTGAAAATGCAAATTTGGAATTTGATCTCCTATAATTTCATACTTTGCACAATTTTTTAAATTCTAAAACAGCAACATAATGCTTTCGTTGTGTCGAATTTTGGTCTGTGCACGGAGCCACCAACTCCATTTGGACCTTTAATCATTTCTTCAACTCATTCGTTTGACATTGAAAAATTAAAAAACTATAAGGTTTATATTAATAATTTCAGCAAAATCGTTTTCGACTGCGGGACACGGTAGATGAATTTACCTAACCACCGACATTTCAGACACAGCGTGCGTTAATGCTCCCGTGCTTTCTTCAATGGTTCGAGACTTTTTATCTAATTATAAACTGAAATAGGTTAACAAATCCATCTCAATGATGTAATTCTTTTAAGTTGTTAACCAGGAAATTCTACTAAACGGAAGATTTATGCTCAAAGTTACCGACAGTTCTTTCATTCTCTAAACACGTATTGGTTTATTATAAGCGGCCTATAGCTGATAATCAAATGTGAATTGATATGAATTAATTATGCACACTTTAACACTTGTGTCAATATAAAATTCCAGTCAACTCGTTTCATTTTTAACGATGAATATATTGTTGGAAAGTCAAGCAAAGTTATCGAGGTCTCCGTTTAAGCAAAATCTAATTGCATTTTCAGCTATCTTGGTGCTCACATATATTGTCGCAGTCTAGGATCTAGACTTCAGTATACTATATATAGGCACACTCTGGAACATTTGTGGTGCAAACTTTCTTACGACTCTTTCTAGTTGGAATTCTCTACACTACCTGGCGAGGTATTTCTCTCAACCAGCTTGGTGTTACGTATTCCTTTTAGTTTACTTAAACGCGGTTAGAGGCAGCCTTCTACCTAGCATATTGCATTCCGATCATATTCACAATATGCCTTTTACTATCCCCGTGGTCATTCAAGTCGCTAGACGAGCAAATTCCTCAATGAAAAAATTCCATATTCTGACCTCGAGAATATAAGCTATTCATCGCCATTTTTCGTTTTGGCACTTGATGTTTGTGATCTTCCTTAGTAGATCAAGATCCTCTTCTTGTGCGGTCAGAAGAGTTCAATTATTTGCTCTGATTTGCTGCATTTTTAATAAATATGCAGTTACAGTGAGTAACTGTGGATCTTGCACTCTGTAAACGCGCTTCAACACTGAATTAACTTCGCTATACTACATTCATAATCTCAAAGTTCTCCAAATTGGCTCTAAGCTTGACTTGTAGCTCAGCTATAAAAATTGAATTATCGACATCTTAGGAAATATTAAACACAAAAGCTTTTGCACAGAAGTCTTCATAAAACTCTGAAGGATGTTGACGTTTAATCATTTCTAATCGCAAAAACTCGCATTAATAAAGCATAGGCACTAGGTTGTGTTTCTGTAACGATTTTGTCTCTAAAGCCGATCTTGGTGATCCTAAAATTCTACGGTAAATCCATTTAACTTGCAACAATTTTATCCATTTATTCGCCAATACCGTAAATTTTAAATATCATTTTCGCATACTGGTTACATTTCAAACGTTTTATTCAGATATGTACGGTGACAGACTGATTAAGTTTGAACTGATGCGGTCGCCATATTTTGTAAAGGCTGCTTTCATGTTATCTAATAAGAGCCTCAAATATGTCAATCTCTTATCAGTGGGCGTGTGTTTGTATGCGTACTGTCTATTATTTTCAATATATTATCTATCAGGCTTAAATCTGAAACTCCTCTAGCGATACAATTTAACAATTATCGTTTGCGCGGGTGGTGGTAACATTTCTTTTAAGCAAACACCAATCCCATTGTATTTAACCAGTCGTCGAACAACATAAAAAACTACCGCCAGCCGCAACGCAATGATGCGTTTCGAACTTCCTTGATCATCATCAGAATACGACGGCAAACTGAATATCGAGGATCAAACCGCATTGAATATATATGGAAATCAAATTTAGATATGCGGCTCTCATCTCTAGCAGTCTCGCATACATTGAACTAGACTGGAAATGTCGGCTGCACAATTTCTATGCAGTCACGAACATTAACTGTTTGTAGCTTTCGCCATATATACATATACAGGCAATACAATTTAACAATAATTGTTTGCGCGGGTGGTGGTAACAATTCTTTAAATCAAGTTTGCGAGCTTGAAATAAACACCAATCCCATTGTATTTAACCAGTCGTCGAACAACATAACAAAACTACCGCCAGCCGCAACGCACTGACGCGTTTCGACCTTCCTTGATCATCATCAGAGTACGACGGCAAACTGACTATCGAGGATCAAACCGCATTGAATATATATGGAAATCAAATTTAGATATGCGGCTCTCACCTCTAGCAGTCTCGCATACATTGAACTTGACTGGAAATGTCGGCTGCACAATTTCTATGCAGTCACGAACATTAACTGTTTGTAGCTTTCGCCACATATACATATATAGGCAATACAATTTAACAATATTTGTTTGCGCGGGTGGTGGTAACAATTGTTTAAATCAAGTTTGCGAAATTGAAGTAAACACCAATCCCGTTGTATTTAACCAGATTTCGAACAACATAACAAAACTCGATAGTCAGTTTGCCGTCGTACTCTGATGATGATCATGGAAGGTCGAAACGCGTCAGTGCGTTGCGGCTGGCGGTAGTTTTGTTATGTTGTTCGACGACTGGTTAAATACAATGGGATTGGTGTTTACTTCAAGCTCGCAAACTTGATTTAAAGAATTTTTACCACCACCCGCGCGAACAATTATTGTTAAATTGTATTCCATATATATGTATATGTGGCGAAAGCTACAAACAGTTAATGTTCGTGACTGCATAGAAATTGTGCAGCCGACATTTCCAGTCATGTTCAATGTATGCGAGACTGCTAGAGGTGAGAGCCGCATATCTAAATTTGATTTCCATATATGTTCAATGCGGTTTGGTCCTCGATAGTCAGTTTGCCGTCGTCCTGTAGCGATGCCAGTTGTGTCCTCAAATTTAAGATTAGCCTCCATGTAGTTTTTTTCTTAATAAAAAATCTGTAAACACTTGTCTGAAAAAATATAAATAGTAAAAAATGAGGCTTAAGCTCCACAAAGAACATTTTATCCTTTTAGAGGAAATATCTTCATCAACATACACCACCCTCTCAAATAAGACATCTAGTGAGGATATTAATAGAGTTACCTTGTAACTCGATTGAGCATTATGTCGATGCCATTGACAATGCGTCTTGTTAAAGGTGCTGATTTGACGATGGTATCTACGAGATTGGATTGCACAAGTCAGACTCGGCCATAGAACGAAGCTCCTTCAAACCATCCAATCCTTAGTTCTCGTCATGAATCTAGAGAAACTAGGAAATGCAACGACCTAAAGTCATTCACTCCTCTATGCCATTTACTTCTATGACAATAGTTTTGTCCATCATCCTCTTGACCTTATGCGTTCTTTCATAAAATCGAATCGGGCATTTCTTCCTATCTTCATTAGCTACAAAATTATGGGATGCCGATCTCAAATTGGAGGACATGTATCACTATGTTTTATTTTTCTGGACTTTGTCAAATCTAAACAACACATTTTATTTCTTAGAGCTCCAATAAACCAACCTATATAACTAGAAACCCAGTCAAGATTACATGTTGTGTCTAGAAGAAGAGTTCCAGGCCGCCTTAATGGTTCTTCATATACAAGTTCAGTTAATGAAGTCCTTAATTGTGCTCTATATCTGTTGCGCATGGCCAGAAATACTATAGGAAGATCGTGTACCCAGCTCGTACAATTGGTGCAACTTAACACAGCTTTCAATTAACATTGCAGCCTTTCCACCATTCCATTTCCTCGTTGATTGTACGCGCCAGTTTGCAATACAATTATTACTATGGTATTGAGAGTTCTGTTGAAAAGCTCTAATCTAAATTGACTACCTTAATCACTAGTGACACTTATCGGAAAATTGATTAATAATTGTCGAATGAAATATCTTTATCTACATTTATCACGAAAATAAGAATTATTAAATTACCTGTTCCTAACCTATCCCAATCAGCTAAATGAGAAAATAACCTCGTTTTAGTAAAAGTATATTGTGTAGCACTTCAAAATTATCAACTGTTTAAATGTTTCTCTTTACATTACGATTAATATTTCAAAATATCAAAAACAGTAAATATAAGTCGTATTGTACATATACTTTATTTTATGCCAACTGTAGAATTGTTAAGGACAATACTTTTCTGCTGTGTAATTTTGTAGTAAGTAACGATTTTGATTTTATAATTTTATCTGAAACTTGGCTCAACAAGGACATTGAAAATTACGAATTTGACATTTCTCATTATTCTCTATTTAGAAAAGACAGATCGCTGGATAAAAGAGGTGGAGGATTACTTATTTATAGTAAATCTATATTAAATGAAAAAGTTACATACTAGCAAATATAATACTGACATTGATTTTTTATCTATACAAATCGAAAACCTGATCTTAACCGCGGTTTACAGACCACCGTATGCTAGTTTATTGAATGATCAAATATTTACTAATTCTTTTCAAACTGTTTTGGACTGCCATGGTTATAATGTTTTGGTAGGCGATTTTAATAAGTTGCATGACTGTGAAAAAAATCAATCTTTTTTTTAATCATGATCTCAAACAGATTATAAAGGAATCAATTAGAGGTACGAATTGCTTAGATCATGTATATTTAGAAGTTGAAGCGGTGAACTCACAAAGTTATTATGTTGTAAAATATTTTAAGGATCTGGATCACAAACAAATTATTTTACAATGAAACAATTTGAAAAGCAAAGCGCCGAAACTTAATTTTGAGAATGCACACGTGCAATGTTCTAAAATCAACTGTAATCTTTCAGAGATTTAAATGTAATGATTGACTATGAAAGTTTTTAAATTATAAACGCCGAAGAGTTTGCTTCTTCTGTTTCTACGTTATTATTTGATTTATTTCAGGCATCTACGTTTATGGATATTATACCGAAGCGAATCGATAGAAAATTATGTAAACTAAGAATTAAACGAGATAATTTAATAGAGTGTAGTCTTATCAATAGTACCAAAAATGAGATTAGATTTGATTGACAATGAAACTGATTCTTCACTGCTGATAGTCTGTCAAAGATCAGAAAGAATCATTGTGGATAAACTGAAATGTAACTCTAGACTGGGATACAAATTCCTCACAGACTATAGTAAATATAAGGAGAAATTAGAGCTCATATTACCTGTAGATAAAACTGAGTTTGAATTTCTCTGTGAACTGGATGAAGTATTTGGCAATGTGATATGTAATCCACAGAATAAAAGCAATTTCATGGATCTAACTGATCTTTCGGGTGACCAGGAACGAGGACTTGTTATCTACAGTGATGCATTGGTAAAATTAATGTTAACAATAAAATTAAAAAAGCAAAGAAATCACCTTGGTATATCGATTGATAACCTACTTTATTTGCCCTTAACTTTTATGGATGCGCTCTGCAATTTTATAAATAGAATTTTGAAGAATAGGGTATTATCAATCGATATTCTAACGATTGTAGCTAAACAATTGCCACAGGTAAGTAAGCCAACGTGCACTAGTGATTATAGACTATTCTTTATTATACTGAAGGGTGTTTTGCAGTTATTGCAACAGGTTTTGCGAGGTAGCTGTCTATTTAGTAATCATTTCCTATTCCTACATTTCCATGGTGGCTGTTATCACCCGTTCCATGATCAGTCTCTGAACTTTTTCCGAAGGGTGAAATAAGAAAACTCATCAATGTTATCAGACGTTTATTGAATGTTATGTTGCAATGCATAAATCAATTCACAGTTAATCAAAATAGACCGTGCTCTAGACGGTAAAAAATATATATGTTAAACTTAATAAGATTTCTTATACTCAAGTAATCACCATAAACACAATCGGCGGAATCGTGATGAATTCGTGTAAACGATTGAAAACGTACGATGATATAAATCCAATCTGATTAGCAATTTAGTTTAAAGTCACTGATAATTGATGATAAGAAACACAATAAATATTGTCACTGATAATTGATGGATAAAAATCGTGCAAAACAGTCTTAAAAAATACCACAAATAATTATTCCACCATTTGCTAGGTTTCGAACGTTTAAATTATATAATGCCATTGAACTATAGAATTTCGAAAAAGGATTGAGGAACACCTGATATCATGATTAGTAGAATCATAACTGAGCTGTTAATAGTTGTGTAAAATGTGATTAATGCACGTAAACTAAGTAAATCCAATGTTTGAACACAGAGGCATAAAAATCCACCGCATGTTATCTGCGTATTGCGTGCGGGTGACTATATTTATTAAAAAAACCCTATTAATCACAATTAAATTTGCAGTTCAAGAAATCTCAATTAAAACTGCTTGAAACTAACAGAGATTGTTGCTAAAATCACAGTTAAGAGAAATATTGTGTAAAAACAGAGTTAGACAATTTGACCTTAAAGAGACCTATATTGTTCAAAATTGAACATCGTTGGGTTGTAACGCGGAGCCGCGTGTTACAATACCTTCATTTTTGAAGATAATAGAACGACTGATACTATATCATTTAGAATGTATGTTGCGGATGGTTTTGATACAAGTCAACATGGCTTTACGAAAGATAGATCGAATATTACTAATATGCTTTCTATATGGAAACATGTAATTACACTTGATGAGAAAAGGTTAGATGCATTAATCGTTTTTATAGATAACTCAAAAGCTTTTGACTCTATCTCTTTTGATGACATTTTAAAGGTGATTAATTTATTAAATATTGATCCAATTATTTTTAGATTACTCAGATACTATTTATACAAGCGTAGAATGTGTATTCAAATAAATGATATGATATCAAAATTGAAACGAGTAATAAGTGGAATTCCACAATGACAAAGTTTGGGGCCAATTTTATTTAAAATCATATTTGCACATTTGGAAACTAATACCCTTAACGATCAAGTTTGCGAATTTGATGATGATTTAAAAATAATCTTTCCAATTGATCCAAAAATGTAGACTTCTCCAAAAATAATGTAAAACTAGATTTGTATGACCTAAGTAGATATTTGATAACACCAGGGCTGAGAATACACATTAAAAAGACGAGAGCTCTAAAAGTAGCTCATAGAACTGAATTTAATTATGTTTATTTTCATGATGCTGTGATTAATGATGTTTCTGAAATCAAAATTCAGCAAGAAATTAAGGATTTATGCATAACTATTCAATGTACAGCTTCTGCTGAGAGAAATATTGCAAGGATAGTAAGCAGAGATAAGAACAGATGGGCACTAATAAATCTTATCGAATGATATAAAATTTAAAATGTATATACTTTGGACTAGACCGATACGAGAATATGCTGCCGCAACATGGAATTCATTAAAAAAGGGCTTATCCAAAAAGATAAAAGCTGTTCAACGGAAAGTGGTGAAACAAATTAGCCTGTCTCCTGCACTATATACGCCAGTAGATTACAGTTTGTATCACTGCAAAATTTATGGTTTCGGAGGGTGTACTTACTTTATTTTACTGCGGCTGACTCCTTTTGGAGGATAAGCCGGCTCCATATTCGGAGGGTGTGCTATTGCATAAAAGTTTTCCATTTGAACCAGTAGACTAGTGCCTATATAAATCCAATAAGAAAGATTCATGAATTTGGAACTTTTTCTGGACATTTGGCGATCGCTCCTCCTTTGGTGGGAAATTTGCGGGGAAGTTATTTTCTTTTTCAAAAATTTACAAAATTTACAATCAATTGCCAAAGTGGCTTAGAGAAACGCCTACATCTACGATTTTGCTTTTTTAATTTTTCTTTACTAAACTAGAAAAAATCTACAATCCTGCTGATCATTTTAATTTTGCTAATGATAATACTTTCTCGTGATTGAATAAAAGACAAGGATATTTGTGATTAGTAACATACCTTCTTTAGATTGTTATTTTCACGTTCTGTATTATTAAAATTGAATTGTTATGCAGTATATCATCATGTTAGTCAATAATACATGTAAACAATTGCTGGTCATGATTGTCGTTTTTGGCATAAGGCTACACTCGAATACAACCATAATTTTTCCTATTTTGATGATGAATCTATAACTATTTATGTAATCTATAATTGTACAAATGCGTTCTTTTTTCTATATCATAATAATTATTACAGACTAATTTTCAGATTTTACATATTGTACATTATAACTAGAGACTAAGTGCTCATATTTATGTGCTGTGATATCTTTGTTATATTGTGCATTTTCCATTATTACTATCTATTTGATGGAACATGTGTGGTTTGAATCCAAATAAAGATATTCTATTCTATTCTATTAAAACAACCAAGATGGCTAATGCAATCTAATAGTGAGAAACACAAGTCAGGCTAAAATAAATAATATTAAAGGTTTTAAACAAACTATGTTCTCGAACTTAAGCGAATATTTTTCTTTTCAAATAATATTCGTTGCTCTCGGCTACAGTATGTAGAGGAAGATATTTCCTCTGATAAATATAAATATTATTTACCTTTTTCAGCCTAATGGTTACAAATTTAGTTATTAAGTAAACATAGTACTAAGCAACGTCTTTTCTGTAAACGATCTCTACTCTGTTATTTCTAAGCAATGTCTATTCTGCAAACAAAGATATCTCTGATGACACAGTTATTGTAGTAAACAATTAATTACGAAGCAGAAGTGACTTACGGAGAATAAGTGAGTTATCAGTATTTTGTGCCTGGTGTACGTGATCTCTCTGTTGATTTGTAACAACCATATTTTTTATCTTATCGTTCTTAACATTGTTGATCCGCGCAATATATTACCTTCAAAACAAAATACCGTTTTCATTTATGCATATTGGTATCGTCCATGAACATGATTTCAAATTTGCTTCATGTTTTCACATCAGGAAAGATTCACAGTTCCAATCAGTGAGAAAGTGAGCATGTGAAATTTGTTATAATAATTGTAATTGTAATATAATGGCTAACAGCAATATATGCGTGAAAATAGAGCAATTGACCAAAATACTTAGCTTAAGAAATGATATTGATGAATTTATTTGTTCTAAATTTCCACCAAAATTAGAAATCCGAGCCTGCCGTCTCAGGGGCTCTCCTGTGGTAGTGATTAAAGGAACTCTGTATCATCATCGTCATGCAGAGCCATACAAAAGCCAAGTGATTAATGTTTCACTGTCATATAACCATTTGTCAATAAATTGTCACTTTATTTTTTATATATTTATATTTGATGCACTACACGTGCATCTAATCAGAGGCCACTAACCAACCAACAAGCTACACAATGCAGGGCCTTAGGACTTCTGGAAATCCACCGCTGTTCTGATACTAACAGGACCCACGTTTCTTTCGGTGAATAGAATAGAATTAAATTGAATATATTTATTTCGATTCAAACCACACATGTTCCATCAAACAGATAATAATATTAGAAAATGTACGATATATAAAAAATATCACTTCACATAAATATGTCTATGAATTATCGTATAAATAAGTAAATCACAATAATTTGGATACATGATTTATCAACATCGCTATTTAAATTTTGGTATGATTATTATGATAAGGGCAAAAAACAGTCTTTTTGATTAATCGCAATAGAAATATTAAGTTTTAATTCGAAGGTAATATTATGCATAAATGAGAACCATGACTAGCAATTTTTTTATTTTTATTTTCCACTAATATGATGTTATAATTCATCGCTTTTTCCAATATAATACTACAGGTAGTAAATATAAAAATGTCAAAATATTTTACTGATCACAAGTATCGTTCTCTTTTATTCAACCAAGAGAAAGTATTGTCATAATTAAAATGAAAAAGGTCAATAGGATTGTATATTTTTTTCCAGTTCCGTATATAAAACGGATGCCAGTGATCCCTGCACGAAACACTAGCTTCAATCTATTCGACTCCACCATGGTCAATACTATACTTCAGAAATTCAATATCCACGAAAAAGAACCCCGTCGGTCGACGTCTGCTTCCGGTCCGCTATCATTTTCGATCTCACACTCGAATTCATCTATTCGAATCCAGCCTACCCCGCATTGATACTCGAATACTTCATGGAATGAACTCTAATTGATCTTGTCTAGTCAAATGGAATCTCTTTTATTCACCGGATTGAACAATCATAAAAGTGATGAAAACACTCCTCATCCTCAACTCCTCCCTCCCATGTTGTTAAATACTTTGCTAGTCACAATTTCCTTCACCTCCACATATCCTACCTTTGATTTCTTATTTCAAAGGTCGAGCCAGTTGGCCTTTGATGCCAAATAAATGTATTATTATTATTATTTAAAAATTTCAATGACGCCTTAGAAGGAGGCGTTTCTCTGAGCCTCTTTGCAAATTTTAGAAAAAGATAATATCTTCCTCGCAACATTTCCCATCAAAGGAGGAGAGAACGCCAAATTTCCAGATCAAGTTCCAACTTCATGAATCTTTCTTATTGAATTCATTCAGGCACCAGTCCACTGATTCAAGTGGAATACTTATATGAAATAGCACATCCTTCGAAACAATAAAGTTTGCAGTGACAGAGAGTTAATATGTTTCAAAACTTTTCTTTGTACAGCTTCTAGCTTATTTGACAATCCCTTTTTCATTGGTTTCCAAGTAGCGGCAGCTTATTGCAGTGTCGGCCTAATCCAAATAATATTATTTTGTATTTTTATATCGTTCGAAAAGATATTCCTATTTATTACAGCCCATCTTCCTTCCGAGTGGCTAAGTATTCTTTCAATATGTCTCCCAGCAGAAGCTGTACAGTTAATAGTGATGCCTAATTATATTAATTTCTTGCTGAAATTTGATCTCAAAAACACCATTAATGACAAGCCGACTTACGCAGGTTTTCAATCTTGTTTGGACTGTCGAGGTTATAACGTAGTAGTATGCAATTTTAATATAATGCATGACTATAAAATAATCAATCTTTTCTCTGTTAATGATTTAAAACAAATTACAAACGAATCAACTAGCCGATCAGATTGCCTAGATCATGTAGATTTAGAAGTTGAATTGGTTAACTGGTAAAGTTATGACGTTGTAAATTGTTTTAAAGAATTGGATCACAGACAAATTATTTTACAATGGAACAACTTGTGTAGCAAAAGATGAAAACTTAATTTTGAGAATACACATGAACGCAACGACCGGAGAGAGCGTGCTTGTGGTTTTCAACATTTTTCTCTACTTTCGAAGGATTTCGGGTTTTATTTTGTTTTTATTTTTTCAGATTCTCGGGATTTCTTGTCTGATTTCTTCTCCAGAATACTCCAGGAATCTACCTACACGTTATTTTGGAATCTACCTTCAGTTATCACGGATCTATTTCTAGCCCACCCGATTTTTCCGTTTATTTCTACATTTTAATACCTATTCTTTTTTTCGCTCAGCAATACTCTTTCTTTTCCTCTCTTTTACCGTAAACAATATTAATTATACTCTTCTATCTATCTCCATCATGAACCAAATTTCGTCGCCAGCCCCCATCTCCCCGCTCCTCACCCAAAAGATTATCTCCAATATTTCTGTTCTCCAACAGCAAATGGCGGATATCACAGGATTACTTGGAGCATTGACTGGCAACCTTCCAGTCTCCTCCGTTCAGCCCCATCTGTTGCGTCAAGCAGATACGTTTCTGAATGGGGTAGCCAGGGAGGTTGCCCTGCGAAACCACAACAAGCGAAACCTCTTTCTCTGGTCTCCGCGCTCCCCTCTCTCAAAGGACGATCTGGCCTCAGATCTCATCCGTCAAATAGGGGAAAACTTCAGCCAACTAAAAGAGATCTCCTCGGGAAAGGGCCGAGCCTTCATCCTCTCCTCACACAAAAGACTGTCCGACGATGAGGTTCATCATCTCAAACTACATTCGCCCATCTTATCATCCGGACAAGTCAAACTCAAACGAGACTACACTCTGCTACAGAGGACTCTTGAGAAAGCACATACTCACACACCGGACACCACCCCTCCTCCAGCTCCTCACGCCTTTCCGGGCTGGAGCAATCCTAAGAAAAGCCGTTCAGTTCACGGCGGACTCCTTGGTGACGCACCTTCCTCCAGTCCACCCCCACTCACACCTTCCCGATTTGAAGGCCTTCCCCTCACCTTTAGCCCTTACTCTGCAACCAGTCCCCCTACACTAGCTCAAGCTTTACCACGTCGTCGTGGCCGACCACGCCGCGCTAAGCCTCATAATAACGCACCTTCTCTCCCAAACCCGTCCACCAGGTCTACATCCCCCCGAAAGGTTACCTTTGTGACAGATGCTATGAATCAGAAACTGAAAAAACGTAAGTCTACGAAGACCAAGCAAAACTTCGACCCAGCCCCATCAAATTCATCTCCCCCTACTGAATCCACCATCGTCCCCACCCTGGACAGTTCCGCCCCAGCTCCTGATCTTTCTCCGTCCTTGCTCGCCCCCCCAACGCACCTTCCGAGTGCCCCCTCGAACCCAGATATCTCGCCCCCCTCTTGCTTTCAAACCCTACAACTGCCTCACCCACCTGATAAACGAGGGACAACAACAGAATTCCAAATCGACTCTGACCACTCTATCCTTGTCAGCAAGCGGTCTGTCACCCTCATCAGCCCTAGATCTCGCTCAACCCGCCAGCGGAAAGCCCCCGCACGCTTCTCCTCTCCGATCTAACCATCCCTCTCTCAAAGCGCTCTCAGCAATCCTCATCAACTGCAGGTCACTTACGCCTAAAATTAATCAACTACGAGCCTTTCTGTCCTCTAACGAGATTGACATATGCGTTCTTGTTGAGACTTGGCTGTCCCCCTCCATCCATAGTGATGACCTTTTCCTCATTCATGGTTACACGTTCCTTCGCAGCGACAGAACTGTCGGTCGCGGAGGCGGACTAGCTGCCTATGTCCGATCCCTTCTTATGCCCAAACGCTTATCGACATCGAACTCTCAAGGGTTGGAATTTTTCTCGTTTCAGCTACAAATCCTTAACCAAAGCATATCTACCTGCGTTGTCTACAGACCCCCTAATATCTCACTCATCGACGACACTCGCGGGGCCCAACTCCTTTCCACTCTTTTCTCTTTACACTCTGATCGGTACGTCGTTGTGGGTGATCTCAACCTCCCCACGACTAACTGGCATAATCTAGCTTCCGAAAATCACCCACTGCTTCGACTCTTTGCGGATAACCTGCTACACCAATTCGTTCATTTTCCTACCCGAGGGAACAACCAACTGGATTGTGTTCTCTCCAATAACGAGGTGACCGATGTTCGCTCTCGGGAAATCTTCCCCAATCTTGATCACTGTCAGGTATCCTTCCTCTTGCCTCTCTTATCCTTCACCCCTCGAGAAGACACCCAATCTTTCAGACGATTCACCAACTGGGACGAGTTCCGCCGACTCTGTGACACAGTTAACTGGAGGGACCTCTTTCTCCCGAACAACCTCTCCTCGTGCTTCTCCGAAGTCCATAACATCCTATCCTCCCACTATAACTCCGCCACCTCTATTCAACAAGTATACTCGACGAATAAGATGAACGCTCTGTTTAAGGCACGTGACAATCTCGCACGCAGCTCTCGCCTACGCACATCGTCACTGGCTCGCGCCCTCGCTCTGAGACGCATTGATGGGCTCATTAAACAGGCTATCAACAAACAAGCGCTCCACGTCGAAAAACGCATCCGCTCAGCTCCTAACCCCCGGGCAAAGTTCGCCATCATCAAACACCAATTGTTGCAAAAGCCCAAAACCTCATATATCAACTTCTCTCAGTCAGACGACCTTTGCTTCGCTAACGACTATCTGACTCATCTTCTCGACTCATTTTCCTCTCCCACTCCGCCTATTGAGATGGTAGACAACGGAGACTCCGAGAACCTTCGCTGGTTATACGTCTCTCCGGCTTCCGTCGCCCAAGCAGTTAAAGACATTAAATCTAAACACCAATTTGATCAATACGGTGTTTCAGTCAGCATGATTGCGCTGCTTGGCTGGAACGTTTTCTCTCTACTTGCAGATGTTATTAATCATTGTGTCGAAACCATCTATCTTCCCTCAGACTGGCTTTGCTTGACGATCTCTCCCATCCCCAAAAACGGCTCTTCCTCGACCTCATCATTTAAAGATCTCCGCCCCATTACTATCGTACCTTCTTTCACCAAAATCTTCGACAGGATCCTATACAACCTAATCTACCCTTTCATTAAGTCCCATGAAAACTTCTCACTCTTGACACCATCTGTCTGCCCACCACATCCCCACTGTCACCCCATGTACTTCCTCTTCCTAGATATATCCAAGGCTTTTGACTCGCTGTCATTTTCAGCAATTGAATCTGCCTTAATGAGAAGCGGTATTTGCGGAAATGTTCTCAATCTTATCAGCTATTATCTTCGGAATCGATATACAAGAGTAAAAATTGGCAGCAGTCTCTCGAGGCCAACCCATGTCCGATCCGGTGTTCCCCAGGGCTCTGTACTTGGTCCCATTCTCTTCAACCTTGCACGTGCACACATACAGGTTGAAGACACTCTTTTCAAGCTGTTCAAATATGCAGATGATATGGTCATCGTATTCAGCAACCCCACAACTTCAAACCCTTCCTCATCCCTTATATCGGAGCTCCTATCCTCGCTCCACTTGCAGCTCAGCAAAATCGGACTCAAACTAAATCCCACCAAAACCCGCTTAATGAGACTCTCGTCTGATCCATTCTGCTCCACCCCGGCTGCCAACTACCCCCTCGACATAGAAATAATAGATTCGGCCAAACATCTCGGCATTCAATTGTCAAAATCCCTAGACTTCTCCCCACACCTTACACACACTACTTCCAAACTCTTCAAATGGGCCCGTCTGATCTGTTTTAAGACTAACAATCCCACCCTCCAACTCACATTATTCAAGGTCTACGTTCTGCCCCTCATTTCCTACGCCAGCGAATTCTACTGTCCTCTCACCACCGCCTCCTCGTACACCATTGAACAGGTATCCTCCAGATTTCTTAAGCGAGTCTTCCCGAACTGCCAAAACTACAGAGAACGCCTACTTCTAGCTAACCTTCTTCCGCTTTGGTTCACACGTCACCTTCGAGTCATTTCTTTTATCCATAAGATCTCAACTTCCTTACTACTCTCCAACTTTGCCCACCCAAGTCACCACTACGCCACACGTTCTAGTAACTCTTCTATCCAAGCCTACCATACCCCCACCATATTTAAAAAAATCTATCTCTTCTCCAAAGCCACTAATGTCTTCAACGCTCTCCCCACAGACATAAAACTCCTACCCCAGCACGAATTCAAAAAGGCAGCCCATCAGTACTTCTTCAACAAATTTCTTTGTGATACGACCGATTGGAAACGAAACTGGTTCCTTCTCAATCCATAACATTTACTCCACCCTATCTTCTTACCTCTCTTGTCTTATTCTTTTTTTTCTTCAAGATTCACTAATACCACCTCTCAGCCCATTCCTAACCCCATTATATCCACGTTGCGGATACTCTACTACGTTTTGCTCATCCAACTCTTTTCTATTTTTCTTGTTTCAGCGGAGGACCGGAAACCCAACAGCCCTACCGATTCACCACCGGTTCGCTTCGGACTTCGACTCTCCCTGGTCTTATTTTAATCTCGATCACGTTCTACAGATGCCTGCGATCCTTGCAAGACTCGCTCGCCTCAATCCTGCCGACTCCATCAATTCATTCGTCACGACAACGGACTCCAACGGTCGACGTCTACCTCCGGGCCGCCATCTTTTTATCTTCATCTTCGTTTTCGATCTCACATTCACCTTGAAGATCTGATACTTCACGGACTATCTCCAATTGATCTTGTCTAGTCAAATGGAACTTCGCTTATATTTATTTTTCACCAGATTGAACTATCTTGTTGTTAATGATAACTTTTCCCCTCCCCAACCCCTCCCCCTGCTATTAAATACTTTGCTAGTCACAATTCCACTCACCTCCACATATCCTACCCTTGATTTGCTATTTCAATGATTGGGCCAGTTGGCCTTTGATGCAAATAAATGTATTATTATTATTGTGTGTGTGTGTGTATTATTATTAGGTTAGGGGCCTCAACACCGTCCTGTAAGAATAAAAGCGCCAGTCATATATATATGACTGGCACTTTCGTGCTAACAGAACGGTCAAAATCTTAGTTATATTTTTTAAAATTTACTTCCTCTGATACTACTGTCTTTTCTGCATGTATTAATTATGAAAAATATACAATAAATAAAAATAAATTTATTTGGCAACAAAGGCGAACAGACCCAACCATTGAAATAACAAATCCAAGGTAGAATATGTTGAGATGAATGAAATTGTGATTAGCAAAGTATTTAACCATACGGTAGGAAGTAGTTGAGAAAAAAGTGCTTTCAACTACCTCGTGATAGTTCGATCTGGTGAAAATGATATTCCATTTGACTATGTAGGATCGACTGAAGTACGAACCGTGAGGGATCCGAGATTCAATGCGGGATAAGCTCGTGGTGGACAAAAAATTTGAATAGGAGTTTGAAGATAAGGGCAGACCAGCTGCAGAAATCAACCGACAGAGCTCTTTTTCGCGGAAATTGAAATTCTGTAAGGTAGTATTGACTAGGATGAAGTCGACTAGATTGAAGCTTGTAGAGAGTCAGGCTGTCAGTATTTCGTGCAGGGTTCACTAGCTTCCGTTGAGCGAGAATAAAACCGATGGAAGTCGAGGGAGAATCAGCGTCCGATAAATATCATCGGATGGTCCAGTAGACTTTCCGTGTTTCGGTTGTTAACAAAAAAAACAAAGGATTTATTAGAGCAAAACATGGTAAAATATTTTGTATTTTGATGCGGTAAAATAAAAATGAGAATAGAAAGGTATTATGGAGTCAAGAATTACAAATTTAGAATCAGAGGGAAAAGTGGAAATTGGAGTCCAGCAAGTAGTGACATCACACTCCGAAACAAGTAGATAGCCTTGGGATAAAAATTAGTGTTGTGGGTTAAGAAGTTACCAATTGCGCTTCCAATCAGACGTCTCGCGTAAAAAATTGTTAATAAAGTGGGCGTAAGCCGCCTTTTAAAATTCGTACTGAGACAAGAGCTTTATTTCCGCAGGAATAGCGTTGAATACACTAGTGACTTTGGAAAAGAGATTGAAGAGTTGTTAGTGTGTGGGACATAGTAGTGACTTGGGTGAGCGAAGTTGGACGTGATAGGCATGCTGTGATCTCATGAATAAAAGAAATGACTCATAATGGCGGGTAAACCATAGCGGTAGAAGATTAGCCAGGAGTAGGCGTTCCCGATAATTTTGGCTGTGAGTGTAGTGTCGCTGTAGAAAGCATAGGAAATTTGTTTGATGGCGAACGAGGAGGCTAGAGTGAGAGGCCAGTAAAATGCGCTATCGTATTATATGAGGGGTAGGACGTAGACCTTAAATAGCGTGAGTTGGAGAGTGGGGTTGTTAGTCTTGAAGCAGATCAAACGGGCTCACTTGAAGAGTTTGAATGGAATATGTTTAAGATGCGGGGAGAAGTCTAGCGATTTAAAAAAATAGATACCAAGGTGCTTGGCTCAATCTATCATTTCATTATCAATGGGACACTTAGCATCCGAGAGAGAGCAGAGTGGGTCAAAGGAGAGTTTCATCAAACGAGTCTTAGCGGTGCTTAGTTTGAGACCGATTTTGCTAAGCTGCGAATGGAGCGAGGACAAATGTTCAGATATAAGAGGTAAGGAAGGTTTGGATGCTGTAGGGTTACTGAATACTGTGACAATGTCATCTGCGTATTTAAACCGCTTGAATATGTTTTTTTAACCTGCATCAGTGCAAGTGTAGGGTTGAAAAGAATAGTACCAAGTACGGAGCCTGGGGAAATCCAGATCGTATAAGGGCTGACCTGGAGTGACTATTTCCGAATTTTACAGTTGAGCATCGGTTCCGGAGATAGTAAGTGATAAGACTGAGGACTTTGTCACAAATACCACCGCTTAACAAGGCGGATTCAATTGCCGAAAACGACATTGATTCAAAAGCCTTGGATATATCTAGGAAGAGGAGAGTGCATTCATGACCTTTGGAGATAAATGAGTAGCAATGATTAAGGACACCAACTAAGTTTGTGGAAGGGAAACGGCCATTCAGGAAGCCATGCTGATCGTTGAGGGGATAAGTGTTATCCCGAGACATAATGAAAGGGTAGATTAAATTGTATAATACCCTCTTGAAGATTTTAATGAAAGTAGGGCGGAGATCTTTGAGATTGACGAAGTGAAATTTTCTTCGATAGAAGAAATCCTCGTTTTCAGCCATTACGAGGGAGGATAGGTAGTTTCAAGGTATTGGTTGATAACATCAGCAACCAGAATGAAGAGATTTCAGCCTAGAAGGGCAATCATGTAGACCAAGACACAGTACTGATCAAATTGATGTTTAGATTTGATGTCTTTGGTTGCTTGAAAAACCGAAGCCGGAGAAATGCTGAACCAGCGTAGGTTATCAGCTTCTCTGTTGTCGAGCATCATATGAGGCGGAGTGGGAGTGTAGAAGGTGTCGAGGAGATAATTTAGATAATCGTCAACAAAGCCTGAGTCATCCGACCGAGAGAAATTTATATATGACGCTTTGGGCTTTTGTAGCACATGGTGTTTGATGATTGCGAACATTTACCGGGAGTTAGGCGCGGTGACGATGCGTTCCACGATGTTGAGCGCTTATTTGTTGATAACCTGTTTAATGTGCTCATCGATATGTCACAGTGCAAAAACTCGAACAAGTAATATTTTGCGTAATCTAGAGTTTCATGCAAGATTTTCGCGGGCCTTAAACGAGGTGTTAAAATTGCCCGTTGCGTATATGCGTTGAATAGAGGTAGCAGAATTAAAGTGGGAGTATAATACGAAACAGCATGAGCGGAATTTGTCTGGCAGAGAAAGATCCTTCCAGTTAAAGGCATTACAGAGTCGGCGAAACTCTTCTCAGTCGATGAATCGCCTGAATGATTAAATGCTCTTTCTAGGGATAAAGGATAAAAGAGGAATAACGAAAGATACCTGATATTAATCGAAATAAGGTAAGATCTCCCGAGATAGGACATTTGTCACATCTTTGTTGGAGAGGACACAGCCAAGTTGGTTGTTCCCTCGGGTAGGGAAGTGCACAAATTGATTTTGTAAGTTATCCGCAAAGAGCCAAAGCAACGTGTGATTTTCAGAAGTTAGATTTTTCCAGTTTGCCAGAGGTAGATTGAGATCGCTCACACCAATGTATCGATTAAAGTGCTGAGAGAAGGAATTTGACATAAGTTGAGCTCCACGAGTGTCGTCGATGATTGAAATATTGGGGGGACTGTAGACAACGCAAAGAAATACGCTGTTGTTAGGAATCAGTAGCAGAAACGAGAAAAATTCTAATCCTAGTGAGTTTGACGTAGACAGCCTTTGGGCATGAAAGAGGATCGGGAAAAGGAAGCCAGCCCACCACCTCGACCAACAGTTCTGTCTCAACGAAGGAAAGTGTAACCTTTGATGAGGAAATTGTCATCGCAAGGGACAGCCATGTTTCAACAAGAAAGCACATGTCTAGCTCGTTAGAGGAAAGAAATACTCGTAGTTGTTTGATTTTTGGCGTAAGCAATTTACCGTTGATAAGAATTGCTGAAAGTGATCCGTAGAAAGGAAGGTTAGACTGGGGAGGAGAAGCGGGCGGGAGCTTTCCGCTGGCGGCCGGAGCGAGATCAAGGCCCGATGTGGGTCACTGACCGCTTGCTGACATGAATGGAGTTGTCAGCATCGATCTGGATTTCTTTAGTCTCGCTTTTATCAGGCAGGTGAGGTAATTGGAGGATTTGAAAACAGGAACTAGATCTTGAAATTTGTCGGTCTCTCCTCCTTTGATTGGAAATGTTGCGGGGAAGCTATTTTCTTTTTCTCAAATTTATAATCAAATGCCAAATGGGCTTAGAGAAACGCCTCCACCTAAGGTGTCTTTTAATTTTTTATGTAATGAACTAGAAAATAATATGGAACATGTGTGGTTGAATCCATATAAAGATATTCAATTATATTTTATTAAAATAGAATTCGGTTCTCGGTTTTTTTCAGGGCTATTAGCTGTGACAGTTCGTCTGGAGGCTGTATGTCACGCTGCGCAACTCTTTGATCGGTGAGCTAAAAGTGTTACATTATTTTTTGTTGAGCTCACGCGCGGAATTTTATGCAGAATCTTTGTATTACTGAATAATATGTAACGACACAAATCAATCGGTGACATATTGCGTAAATAAAATTCAAATCTATTTACGTTGCACCAATGAGAAAAAAGCAAATTGCCGTTTAACCACGTTAAACGACGTTTAACCACGTTAAACGACGTTTAACCAATAGTATGCAAGCACACATTGCATGCTATTTAAGCACGGTAATTTACCATGCAAGTCAGTTGTGGCATTTGCATTCTACCTGCTTCGCGTATTTGCTCGATCGGCTGTCAGCGCATATTGCACTTTACCGGTTGTCAATCCCTACTCGTCTTGATGCGAGATACCAGAGAGACGAGCCAATTGAGTGCAGGACCTGCATGACACCATACACAACGCGATCACAGCTCAACCACGGGAGCCAAAACTCAACCAGAGTCCACCCAAGGCTCTAGGACATCTTCACTTCGGAAGACTTCAAGCGAACGTATTACCTGGCCCTCTTAAGGGCCCCCATATCAGCAACTAATCTCTATTCAGAGCACCTTAACCGAGTTTGTAACGTCGTACGGCATTTACTTGAAGCCGGGGCGTTTACAAAATTGGCGACCGCGCCAGGATAGTGATTATTGTTCTGATTTTTTTGGTATAAATAAAATTGACTTCCTTTTTCATTTATTTGGGATAAATCGTGGTCATCTGTTGAATTTTTTGGGTATATATATATATATATATATTCGTGGTGTGTATTGGAGGATATAATAATAGATTGATCCTGGCTTTTCTAAAATTTTGTTGGGTATATATTCGTGAATTTGTGGTGTGAGCATTCAAAGGCTAACGAGGCCTCTGTTCGTCTTCCCTAAAGGAAAATTTCAAATTTTGGAAGCAGTGTGTTATTCTTGCTGTTGAAAATAATAATTCATTGGCACTAAAGGCCAACAGGGCCTCTGTTCGTCATCCCTACAGGACAATTTCAATTTTTGGAAGGAGTGACGCTGTTCTGTGTTGAAATAATAATACATTGTCATCAAAGGCCATCGGGGCCTCTGTTCGTTTTTTCCTTTTGTACTGGACAATATCAAGCAACAGTGGAAGCTGTTTGTGGGTAAGCGTTTTCGTTAAAATATATTTATATATTTTCATATTGCTTGTAATTTATGCTTTTAAGATCCCGTAAGATTGTTAAAATGTCAGGTCCAATTTTAGATATTGATGTTCCTGTTTGGGATGGAGATAGTGAGCTATTCTTTATGCGCGTAGACTCCGCTTTCTCCCCGTTTCCTGATTATGACAGTCATCAAAAACTGTCAAAGGTTTTTGCTAAACTACCTTCTGAATTGCAGCGACGGATTTATCCTAAGCTTGAGGCCATTAGGAAGCTACCTAATCCCATTTTTGGCCTACAAAACGAGGTAGAATCCTTGCTTGGACCCACTGAAACTGAGCAGATAATAAACAAATATGCGCAGTTAGATATGCCAAATCTTGGCCCCATAGAAATACTGAGGGAATTACGGAAACGTTGGTATAAAACCAACATTTCTGACCATGAGGCTAAGGTTGTTTTTATTAACAATCTTCCCCAAACATTAAAACTCTTTGCCAGACAGCTCCCCAACACTCTCTCTATAGATGACTTATCTGAGAGATGTGAGTTAGAATATAGGGTTTTGGAACCCAAAGTGAATCCATTATCCTTTTCTTCACCTCCGCAAGATGATAGAATCTCCTCCTTAGAGAGAACAGTGGCGAACATGGCCAAACTTCTAGAAGGACTGGCCATTACCAAATCGGAGATAAATCATGTGAATGCTCGACCAAAATTCGTTTCCAAGTCAAATTATAATGGTAGGCGGCGATCGAGATCTCCGCAATCATTTAATAAATATGCCCCAAAGAACTGGTGTTATAACCACCAGAAGTTTTTTATGCTTGCCAAGTTTGTCTTTGTCGTTCCGAAGAATTTCCGAATGAGTGTCAATTTCCACAGCTGACGGAAAGGACAACAGACCGCAGGCACAAGGGTGCATCAGCATCGGGAAACGTCTGGCGCAGGAAGTAGAAGACCGTACTTTCTGCACATCAACAGCATCAACGGCGCGACAGGGAAGAAGCCAACTACAATCCGACATCCCTGTCGACTCTTTTCGTCCACGACGAATTTTTCACATAGAGAACCGAACAGACAATGCCGGTTGCAATCACCAGCCTACTTGTTTGCATGACCCGGCCAAACAGCCAAACGAACTTCTGCACCTTCTTGATTTCAAAACTGGCGAAGAGTACATCGTAGACACAGGTGCGGCAGTCTCAGTTCTCAAAGGTGATTCAATGGCCGAGATGTCGCTAGGCGTTCTTCTCGCAACAGCTACAGGCGAGCCCATACCAACTTATGGCTGCCAATACCGCACACTCAACATAGGTCTACGACGTGAATTTTCCCACAACTTCATCATTGCCAAGGTCTCACATAATATAATAGGCCTTGATTTCCTTCTAAAATTTCGGCTCATTGTTGATCTTGCCAATCAAAAGATCATCGACCCCTCCACCGGACTTGAACAAAGCTTTTGGACACTTGCCTCCGAGCGTTTGGAGTTACAGGTCATTCAGCCAACCCCAGTGCATCATTCAGCAGAGATATCAGCAGCTCTTCGAAAATACAAATCGCTTTTTGATCTTAACAAATCCGATCTGCGAGTCTCCAACACGATGCATCATATCGTCACAGAAGGACAACCTATTGCACTAAAGAAGCGACCACTGGCTCCTGCTAAGCTGAAAGCTGCCCAAGAAGAATTCTCAAGGCTTTTGGAAGAGGGAATCATCAGACCATCGAAAAGTTCATGGGCGTCACCACTGCACTTAGTCTCAAAATCAAACGGATCGTACAGAGCCTGTGGAGACTACCGTAAGCTAAATTCAGTGACAAAATCTGATGCATATCCTATTCCAAATATCAACACGTTACTTGAAAAACTCAACGGCAGCAATTTCTTCTCAGTGATTGACCTCAGACAAGCGTACCATCACATACCGGTAGCACCAGAGGATATCGAGAAAACTGCAGTCATCACTCCATTTGGCCTTTTTGAATATCTTTACATGCCTTTTGGACTTAAGTGTGCTACTCAGACATTTCAAAGATTCATAGACAACATACTTCGCGACGACTCTGCTTATTGTATGTCATATCTCGATGACATTATGGTATTCAGTCCAGATCTAGAATCTCATGCGAAACATCTACGAAATGTCCTTTCACGCTTATCCAACCACGGACTCAAGATCAACTGTGACAAGACGCAGATTGCAACTTCATCCGTCGACTTCTTAGGGCATCGTATCACGGCCCAAGGTATTCAACCGTTGCCGTCAAAGACGAATTCAATCAAGAATATCAAGTCACCAAAGACTTTGAGCGATTTGCAGAAAATCCTGGGAGTACTAAACTATTATCGCAAGTTTCTTCCAGGCCTTTCAAAACAACTTTATCCTTTGTGCAGGCACCTGCGGAACCGAAAAGGACTGAGCAAGAATTCCATCATTGCTTGGTCATCCGAAGACGAGGAATTACTTCGACTTGCCATCAACTCGTTAGCAAATGCCACAATGCTAACGCATCCAGATTTCGAAAAGCCATTTCTACTCACGACAGATGCTTCTGAATTCGCTATTGGAGCCACTTTGGAACAAGAGATCGACGGAGTTCGGAAGCCTATCAGTTTCTACTCGCGTACTCTCCAACCAGTAGAAACGAGGTACGACACTTTCGGCCGAGAACTTCTCGCCATCCACGACGCAGTGCGCCATTTTATCAGCATCATTGGCAGTAGCAGATTTGTTGTTTTCACAGATCATGCACCACTAGTTAGCGCACTTCGAAACGCAACTTCATCTATCGCCAAGTACCCTGCCAGAGTGGAAAGACAGCTTTCTCGTCTAAGCGAATGGCAATTTGACGTCTTTCACGTGAAGGGCAAACAGAACTTCATTGCAGATGCCCTGTCTAGGCCAGACGTCTCTCTACAACCACCTTCGCCGTCACCATTCACTGTCAACTCCGTGGCACTCAGTGAACCTGCACTAACGCCAACTCTCCTGCGAACTGAACAACGCGGTGACATTCACATTCAAAGATCAATAGCCCGTCACCCAACCAAGTTCATATGCCGTCTGTGGGAAGGCTTACCAATTGTTTACTTCACGGGTACGCAGCCCAACAAGCCAGTTCTGCCGACCAGCCTTCAGAGGAAGGTTTTCGATTCAATTCACTCAATTTCTCACCCAGGAAGCCAAGCGACTGTCCGACTTCTTACAGATCGTTTCTGGGGTCATAGACTTAGGCAGAATGTTAAACGATGGGTCTCAGAGTGTGCAATTTGTCAGAAAAACAAGATCACACGACACACTCGTTCTAAGTTGCAACATTTTCGGTCTACTTCTCGCCTAGCCATCGTCCACATCGACATAGTTCATCTGACAAAGGTTCAAGGTTTCAGCTACCTTCTAACTATGATCGATAGATTTACACGGTGGCCTGCGGCATTACCTCTTGGCACCATTTCTGCAGACGAAGTAACTAACGGTTTTATCTCTGCATGGATATCCAATTACGGTGTTCCCAATGAGGTCATCACGGACAGAGGCACTTGTTTCTCATCTGATCGTTTCAAAACCACCTTGCGGTACATGGGATGCATCTTACGCCAGACGACTGCCTACCATCCCCAAGCTAATGGCATGGTAGAGAGAATGCATAGGGAACTCAAAGCAGCTTTAGCATCCTCGTCCATTAATGGCAACTGGGTCGATGCACTACCTTTAGTTCTGCTGGCCATGCGTTCTCGTACTCGAGAATCCATTAAAACGTCTGCGTCACAACTCTTGTATGGCATGGATCTACGCCTGCCTAGTCAGCTCCCACGTCTACTACCGGCACAAGATGACCCACAAAACGAAGCTACCCGCCTTCGACTTCATTTCGGTAACATGTCCGAACAGCAGCCGAGACACACGCCTCGTCCAGTCTTCGTTCACCCACAGCTCCACAGCTGCAAGAGAGTACTCGTTCGCAACAATACTGCTGTTGCACCACTACAACCCAAGTATCGCGGTCCTTACCCGATTTTACTAAAACAGCCAAAATACTTCATCATTATGCAAGGCGCTACACCGACATCAGTAAGCATAGACAGGTTAAAACCGTTTATCGAACCACCTGATCCTGAGAGCGTTCAACCTTCTACACACGTCTCAGGCTCCGTCTGCCCACAATCTCAACCTGCTTTGTATAACGCGTAATTAATTTTTTTTTAAACATTAACATTTAACTATAAAATTTTTTTTTAAACTTTACGTTAATTTTTAGTATTTGTCTCACGTGGCATAACCACCTGTTCTTAGCTAACAATTGTGTAGCATTTTTGAACAGTTCTTTGGTATTATGCCACCTCTGAGGCAATGTTCGTATACATTTTTTTATGCAATTACCTTTGATTTTAATGTATATATATTTCACATTATAATGTACTTCTCACACATGACATTACACTGCCCATTTTGGTATGACCAGCTACTTAGTTGCTAACGTTTTCGTGTAGCAACACTAAGTAGTGATCAGCTTCATATCATGGTACAGGCCACTTTCAATGCATATCTCAACTTTATCCATTTCACAAAGACCACTACAAATGCCATGACCACAACGTCGAGCACTTTAGCTCCTTTGGTCGTATACAAACACTGACAACGATCCAACCTGCTTAGGTTTTTTATCTTAAACCTGGCAAATTCAGAGGCGATTTACCTCGAAATCTTCACGCTGCGGCTCCAAAAACTTACACTGCTCTATTTTGCCTCACGTGCTATGACCGTCCACTAGAGCTAACAATTTGTGTAGCAATTCCTAGTGGTTACCTGGCATCATATCATTGTTGAAGCAACCAACAAGCATATTTAAGCCCAGCACTTATGGTTCATCATATTTTTCCTTAACTTGGTTCGAACTCTGTCATGCATTTCTTATCTAGCCTCGCAGAGAGGAATATTTTTTCTTTTTTTTCAGAGAGGAAAGTGTTGTAACGACACAAATCAATCGGTGACATATTGCGTAAATAAAATTCAAATCTATTTACGTTGCACCAATGAGAAAAAAGCAAATTGCCGTTTAACCACGTTAAACGACGTTTAACCAATAGTATGCAAGCACACATTGCATGCTATTTAAGCACGGTAATTTACCATGCAAGTCAGTTGTGGCATTTGCATTCTACCTGCTTCGCGTATTTGCTCGATCGGCTGTCAGCGCATATTGCACTTTACCGGTTGTCAATCCCTACTCGTCTTGATGCGAGATACCAGAGAGACGAGCCAATTGAGTGCAGGACCTGCATGACACCATACACAACGCGATCACAGCTCAACCACGGGAGCCAAAACTCAACCAGAGTCCACCCAAGGCTCTAGGACATCTTCACTTCGGAAGACTTCAAGCGAACGTATTACCTGGCCCTCTTAAGGGCCCCCATATCAGCAACTAATCTCTATTCAGAGCACCTTAACCGAGTTTGTAACGTCGTACGGCATTTACTTGAAGCCGGGGCGTTTATTAAAATAGAATTCGGTTCTCGGTTTTTTTCAGGGCTATTAGCTGTGACAGTTCGTCTGGAGGCTGTATGTCACGCTGCGCAACTCCTCGATCGGTGAGCTAAAAGTGTTACATTATTTTTTGTTGAGCTCACGCGCGGAATTTTATGCAGAATCTTTGTATTACTGAATAATATTGTATATTTGAAATTCCTAGACCGCTAATTACAAATAACTAATTGACATGTCTATCGCTGCTGCCAGGGGTAGGCTAATAGCCGTTATTGGTGATGAGGACACATGCACTGGATTCTTACTTGGAGGAGTTGGTGAGCTTGATAGCAATCGTCGACCTAATTTTTTTGCTGTTGAAAAAGATACCACACTATGTGAATTGGAAGATGCTTTTAAAAGCTTTATATCTCGTCAAGATATCGCAATAATTCTTATTGTACAGAATTGTGCAGAGATGATTAGACATCTTTTGGATGTTCATGCAGCAGCAATTCCTGCCGTCATTGAAATTCCGAGCAAAGATGTACCGTATGATTCTAGCAAAGATTCCATACTTAAAAGAGCCAAGGGAATGTATTCCACGGATGACTTCCGCTGAAACATTTTCAGTTTCATTTACACTTTTATATACTATATAACACAGCATAATATTTATTTTCTCTTTTGATTGTTTACTGTTAGCTATGTGATAAAATTTATTAAATAAATAATTTTTGACAACATCGACTTCTAAGTCTAGTCAATTATACCAAGTGTATGATAACACAAAATATTATCTTTAGATGGCGTCCAATTTGAATCCAGATGCAAAAGAGTTTGTTCCAGCTTCAGGTCATGTGTGTGCCTCTGGCGCTGTTCCTGTCTTAGAACACAGTCTGCCGTTACTTGAAAATTCTCTAAAGACTGATGAAAATACGTTTGTAAAAGAGGTAGGTGTTGCTTTTATATTAAAAATAATCGCATCTTTCATCATATATTAATTATATATTTTTTAAATATGACATAATATCATTTGCAATTCTTTCGCTGTATTTCATTTCTCACACCATCGAAATATATCAAAGTTCATCCAAAAGACATTGTGTACATCGGTAGTTTCGCCTTCGAACCATATTTCAGATTGTCTAAATTTATAATAACATTTAGTTATAGTAATAGAACTATATTGGGTTTCAAGAATGTGCTGTGTTATCAAAAATGCTTTCAGCTTTCAAAACATATAAACATGATTACATGTTAATTCATATTACTGGTCTTCTCGTGTTTGTCACAAGGTAACCCGTGGTATGATTTGGAGTTAAATAATTAAATTTTCGGGCTTTTGTAAGTAATAAAAAGCACCTAATAATTATTTAATACTTATTTTTATATAATCAGTCGTTTATTCTTTCTATTAGAATAATAACTTTTTCTTGTCCTGTGCAGCCGGTTAGTTTTTTTAATTTCTAGTTTGCTTTCAAGCTCCTTTTACTCCTTCAATAATAATTTAATTTAACAATAACTGACCATTTAATTGTTTTGTTTATTGGGGCTACATTAGAGCCTGGTCAAGTGATTGATACTGTAATTAAGCTTTAGGCCACGAGATTATTCGTCTGCCTCTGCTGTGGTGTCAGCCACCAACCTCAGTTACCACGGTAGCATGACGAAGAACATGTGTAATTAGCCTTCTCAAACAGCGCTACAACTAACACCATTAATGCTTCATGACCAAGATCAATGGTGTTCGTACAATGATTTTATAGAACTTAGCGCAATTAAATAAGCTTTAACTTCGTGTTCATAATTCCTGTACTCATTTATTTCACAAAATAATGACAAATATGAGTAATATGAAATTAAATTACTTTACTTACTTTACTTTACTGCGGCTGACTCTTTTTGGAGGATAAGCCGGCTCCAGTGACATTTCATGGAGCTTCTTGGGAATTTGGTACAAGTGGTGTCCCCTCACCACTCGGGGAGTAATGAATAGTCGATCGATTGGATGCAACGGACATAGAAGATCTAGGTTTCCCGTCTTGTGGGCTACAGTAAATTTTATACAAATAAGGCTGAATTTACCAGGCCTCTCCGCTGGACTGTTTGCTGCGGAATTCCTAGAGTTAGGTGTAATGATCAACGCCTGATGAATCACCACAAGTTGCTCCATCATTCTATAACTGATCCATCTCCATAGTCCATATTTCATACTGCAGGCACATAATACTCGATCACGGCTTTATTAATTGGTCTTAGAGACTGAAATTTCATTGAGCATTGTCATTAAATACTTCTTTACAAATTTATTCAGTAAACGGTGTATAATTAAAGATTTAAATGCTATCATGTAAGCCAATCATTTATAAATGAAATATACCGACCACAGTGATGTACAAATTCACAATAACTCAGTTGCTTTCAGAAAATGTAACAAAATAGCTTATATGTGCGCTGAATCAATACGCACTCGATGTATATGCATATAGCAAAAGCTAAATATTGAATAATTAAACAATGGCGTTTAAATAATGCCGCTAACTTTTGCCAATCTTTCACTAGGTGTCTGAACTACTATAAATATGTAGGCAGACGGTCACTATTGAGCTGCACTGTTATGTCTTCCCCCTCATTGACAGTGCTAATCGATTCGCCGTCGTGTGCATCTAGAAATAAACCATGGATCACTTCCTCGGCTATCTACGTAGATCATTACCAGTTGTCGAGCATGTTGCATAAATGATGAATGTGCCTTTGGCTTCTGTTCACGAAAATTAATCTAATTAATACTTATTGGACGGTTATTATCTTTATCGCCGCGTAGAAATTTACCAATACCCACCCCCGTGCCTGTGCCGTGTCTCCTTTCGAGTCATCAATTGAACGCAGATAGGAATGGCCTATTATCTTCCCGTATAAACAACACTACTCATCAGGACTGTTCTGCTTCAGTTTTCGGCAGAAATCAAATGAACGTAAATCATAACGGGCTATTCGCATCCCGCCTAACACCGCTTAACAAACCACCATGTTGGCTCTGCTCGTCTCTTCCGCAACACGATTAATGATCAATTCTTATTGGATGGTTATTTGCTTCGCCGCTGCGTATACCGTACCACTACCAACCACAATGATTGTACGGAATCTTTTTAATCAAGTGTCATTAAATAAATGCAAATAAAAATGTTGCAAGATTTTCCAATTGTCTTCTCATTAAAGTGAAGAAAAATAAGGTTAGTTATTCAATTTCATTTCGTATGAAATACTTATTACAAATGATAAGTCAAGTTCAATGTATGCAAGATTGCTAGAGGTAAGAGCTGCATATCTAACTTTGATTTCCATATATATTTAATGCGATTTGATCCTCGATAGTCAGTTTGCCGTCGTACTCTGATGATGATCATGGAAAGTCGAAACGCGTCAGTGCGTTGCGGCTGGCGGTAGTTCTGTTATGTTGTTCGACGACTGGTTAAATACAGTTGGATTGGTGTTTACTTCAAGTTCGCAAACTTGATTTAAAGAATTATTATCACCACCCGCGCAAACAATTATTGTTAAACAAACAGCGTTCCTTCACTAAATACATCAGTGGACTTTTTTCTTCGTTATTTAAAAGTTAGTGTCATAACATCTTAATCTGCGCGTTGTGTAATTCGAACTTTGAGTACCGCGAAAATGTCTTGAGTCTGAAATTGAGAAGTTGGTATTGTCATTAGACCATGAGCTGAAGCTTGTTGAACTAAATGGGTACCTGTAAATAGCCAACGTTGTGCGCCTCACTTAAAACGGTTAACTAAATCATTTCCAGAAACAATAAACGTGGCCTTATATTGTATCTGCATATAATCATATCGATCGACGCACTTATGAGACCATAGTTCGTAGATTGGATGCGTAATTAACAAATGTTCGTTTTAAACGTAAATATAAACAAATCACTGTATTGTCCGTCCGTGTTTACATTTTCGAAAATGTAAACAAATGAGAACATTGTCAGAACCTTGAACCTTTGGACATCAAAATTCATTTCATTTTCCAGCCTGCGCGTTAATTGTTAGCGGTTTAACTGAGACTCATTAAAGTGAAGAAAAATAAGGTTAGTTATTCAATTTCATTTCGTATGAAATACTTATTACAAATGATAAGTCAAGTTCAATGTATGCGAGATTGCTAGAGGTAAGAGCTGCATATCTAACTTTGATTTCCATATATATTTAATGCGATTTGATCCTCGATAGTCAGTTTGCCGTCGTACTCTGATGATGATCATGGAAAGTCGAAACGCGTCAGTGCGTTGCGGCTGGCGGTAGTTCTGTTATGTTGTTCGACAAAACTGGGATTGGTGTTTACTTCAAGTTCGCAAACTTGATTGAAAGAATTGGTATAATCACCCGCACAATCAATTATTGTTAAACAACCAGCGTTCCTTCATTAAATGCACCGGTTGACTTTTCTTCGTTAATTAAAAGTTAGTGTCATAACATCTTAATCTGCGCGTTGTGGAATTCGAAATTGTCTTGAGTCTGAAATTGAGAAGTCGGTATTGTCATTAGACCATGAGCTGAAGCTTGTTGAACTAAATGGGTACCTGTAAATAGCCAACGTTGTGCGCCTCACTTAAAACGGTTAACTAAATCATTTCCAGAAACAATAAACGTGGCCTTATATTGTATCTGCATATAATCATATCGATCGACGCACTTATGAGACCATAGTTCGTAGATTGGATGCGTAATTAACAAATGTTCGTTTTAAACGTAAATATAAACAAATCACTGTATTGTCCGTCCGTGTTTACATTTTCGAAAATGTAAACAAATGAGAACGATTGTCAGAACCTTGAACCTTTGGACATCAAAATTCATTTCATTTTCCAGCCTGCGCGTTAATTGTTAGCGGTTTAACTGAGACTCATTAAAGTGAAGAAAAATAAGGTTAGTTATTCAATTTCATTTCGTATGAAATACTTATTACAAATGATAAGTCAAGTTCAATGTATGCGAGATTGCTAGAGGTAAGAGCTGCATATCTAACTTTGATTTCCATATATATTTAATGCGATTTGATCCTCGATAGTCAGTTTGCCGTCGTACTCTGATGATGATCATGGAAAGTCGAAACGCGTCAGTGCGTTGCGGCTGGCGGTAGTTCTGTTATGTTGTTCGACGACTGGTTAAATACAGTTGGATTGGTGTTTACTTCAAGTTCGCAAACTTGATTTAAAGAATTATTATCACCACCCGCGCAAACAATTATTGTTAAACAAACAGCGTTCCTTCACTAAATACATCAGTGGACTTTTTTCTTCGTTATTTAAAAGTTAGTGTCATAACATCTTAATCTGCGCGTTGTGTAATTCGAACTTTGAGTACCGCGAAAATGTCTTGAGTCTGAAATTGAGAAGTTGGTATTGTCATTAGACCATGAGCTGAAGCTTGTTGAACTAAATGGGTACCTGTAAATAGCCAACGTTGTGCGCCTCACTTAAAACGGTTAACTAAATCATTTCCAGAAACAATAAACGTGGCCTTATATTGTATCTGCATATAATCATATCGATCGACGCACTTATGAGACCATAGTTCGTAGATTGGATGCGTAATTAACAAATGTTCGTTTTAAACGTAAATATAAACAAATCACTGTATTGTCCGTCCGTGTTTACATTTTCGAAAATGTAAACAAATGAGAACATTGTCAGAACCTTGAACCTTTGGACATCAAAATTCATTTCATTTTCCAGCCTGCGCGTTAATTGTTAGCGGTTTAACTGAGACTCATTAAAGTGAAGAAAAATAAGGTTAGTTATTCAATTTCATTTCGTATGAAATACTTATTACAAATGATAAGTCAAGTTCAATGTATGCGAGATTGCTAGAGGTAAGAGCTGCATATCTAACTTTGATTTCCATATATATTTAATGCGATTTGATCCTCGATAGTCAGTTTGCCGTCGTACTCTGATGATGATCATGGAAAGTCGAAACGCGTCAGTGCGTTGCGGCTGGCGGTAGTTCTGTTATGTTGTTCGACGACTGGTTAAATACAGTGGGATTGGTGTTTACTTCAAGTTCGCAAACTTGATTGAAAGAATTAGTATAATCACCCGCACAATCAATTATTGTTAAACAACCAGCGTTCCTTCATTAAATGCACCGGTTGACTTTTCTTCGTTAATTAAAAGTTAGTGTCATAACATCTTAATCTGCGCGTTGTGGAATTCGGAAATTGTCTTGAGTCTGAAATTGAGAAGTCGGTATTGTCATTAGACCATGAGCTGAAGCTTGTTGAACTAAATGGGTACCTGTAAATAGCCAACGTTGTGCGCCTCACTTAAAACGGTTAACTAAATCATTTCCAGAAACAATAAACGTGGCCTTATATTGTATCTGCATATAATCATATCGATCGACGCACTTATGAGACCATAGTTCGTAGATTGGATGCGTAATTAACAAATGTTCGTTTTAAACGTAAATATAAACAAATCACTGTATTGTCCGTCCGTGTTTACATTTTCGAAAATGTAAACAAATGAGAACATTGTCAGAACCTTGAACCTTTGGACATCAAAATTCATTTCATTTTCCAGCCTGCGCGTTAATTGTTAGCGGTTTAACTGAGACTCATTAAAGTGAAGAAAAATAAGGTTAGTTATTCAATTTCATTTCGTATGAAATACTTATTACAAATGATAAGTCAAGTTCAATGTATGCGAGATTGCTAGAGGTAAGAGCTGCATATCTAACTTTGATTTCCATATATATTTAATGCGATTTGATCCTCGATAGTCAGTTTGCCGTCGTACTCTGATGATGATCATGGAAAGTCGAAACGCGTCAGTGCGTTGCGGCTGGCGGTAGTTCTGTTATGTTGTTCGACGACTGGTTAAATACAGTTGGATTGGTGTTTACTTCAAGTTCGCAAACTTGATTTAAAGAATTATTATCACCACCCGCGCAAACAATTATTGTTAAACAAACAGCGTTCCTTCACTAAATACATCAGTGGACTTTTTTCTTCGTTATTTAAAAGTTAGTGTCATAACATCTTAATCTGCGCGTTGTGTAATTCGAACTTTGAGTACCGCGAAAATGTCTTGAGTCTGAAATTGAGAAGTTGGTATTGTCATTAGACCATGAGCTGAAGCTTGTTGAACTAAATGGGTACCTGTAAATAGCCAACGTTGTGCGCCTCACTTAAAACGGTTAACTAAATCATTTCCAGAAACAATAAACGTGGCCTTATATTGTATCTGCATATAATCATATCGATCGACGCACTTATGAGACCATAGTTCGTAGATTGGATGCGTAATTAACAAATGTTCGTTTTAAACGTAAATATAAACAAATCACTGTATTGTCCGTCCGTGTTTACATTTTCGAAAATGTAAACAAATGAGAACATTGTCAGAACCTTGAACCTTTGGACATCAAAATTCATTTCATTTTCCAGCCTGCGCGTTAATTGTTAGCGGTTTAACTGAGACTCATTAAAGTGAAGAAAAATAAGGTTAGTTATTCAATTTCATTTCGTATGAAATACTTATTACAAATGATAAGTCAAGTTCAATGTATGCGAGATTGCTAGAGGTAAGAGCTGCATATCTAACTTTGATTTCCATATATATTTAATGCGATTTGATCCTCGATAGTCAGTTTGCCGTCGTACTCTGATGATGATCATGGAAAGTCGAAACGCGTCAGTGCGTTGCGGCTGGCGGTAGTTCTGTTATGTTGTTCGACAATGGGATTGGTGTTTACTTCAAGTTCGCAAACTTGATTGAAAGAATTGGTATAATCACCCGCACAATCAATTATTGTTAAACAACCAGCGTTCCTTCATTAAATGCACCGGTTGACTTTTCTTCGTTAATTAAAAGTTAGTGTCATAACATCTTAATCTGCTCGTTGTGGAATTCGAAATTGTCTTGAGTCTGAAATTGAGAAGTCGGTATTGTCATTAGACCATGAGCTGAAGCTTGTTGAACTAAATGGGTACCTGTAAATAGCCAACGTTGTGCGCCTCACTTAAAACGGTTAACTAAATCATTTCCAGAAACAATAAACGTGGCCTTATATTGTATCTGCCTATAATCATATCGATCGACGCACTTATGAGACCATAGTTCGTAGATTGGATGCGTAATTAACAAATGTTCGTTTTAAACGTAAATATAAACAAATCACTGTATTGTCCGTCCGTGTTTACATTTTCGAAAATGTAAACAAATGAGAACGATGTTAGAACCTTGAACCTTTGGACATCAAAATTCATTTCATTTTCCAGCCTGCGCGTTAATTGTTAGCGGTTTAACTGAGACTCATTAAAGTGAAGAAAAATAAGGTTAGTTATTCAATTTCATTTCGTATGAAATACTTATTACAAATGATAAGTCAAGTTCAATGTATGCGAGATTGCTAGAGGTAAGAGCTGCATATCTAACTTTGATTTCCATATATATTTAATGCGATTTGATCCTCGATAGTCAGTTTGCCGTCGTACTCTGATGATGATCATGGAAAGTCGAAACGCGTCAGTGCGTTGCGGCTGGCGGTAGTTCTGTTATGTTGTTCGACGACTGGTTAAATACAGTTGGATTGGTGTTTACTTCAAGTTCGCAAACTTGATTTAAAGAATTATTATCACCACCCGCGCAAACAATTATTGTTAAACAAACAGCGTTCCTTCACTAAATACATCAGTGGACTTTTTTCTTCGTTATTTAAAAGTTAGTGTCATAACATCTTAATCTGCGCGTTGTGTAATTCGAACTTTGAGTACCGCGAAAATGTCTTGAGTCTGAAATTGAGAAGTTGGTATTGTCATTAGACCATGAGCTGAAGCTTGTTGAACTAAATGGGTACCTGTAAATAGCCAACGTTGTGCGCCTCACTTAAAACGGTTAACTAAATCATTTCCAGAAACAATAAACGTGGCCTTATATTGTATCTGCATATAATCATATCGATCGACGCACTTATGAGACCATAGTTCGTAGATTGGATGCGTAATTAACAAATGTTCGTTTTAAACGTAAATATAAACAAATCACTGTATTGTCCGTCCGTGTTTACATTTTCGAAAATGTAAACAAATGAGAACATTGTCAGAACCTTGAACCTTTGGACATCAAAATTCATTTCATTTTCCAGCCTGCGCGTTAATTGTTAGCGGTTTAACTGAGACTCATTAAAGTGAAGAAAAATAAGGTTAGTTATTCAATTTCATTTCGTATGAAATACTTATTACAAATGATAAGTCAAGTTCAATGTATGCGAGATTGCTAGAGGTAAGAGCTGCATATCTAACTTTGATTTCCATATATATTTAATGCGATTTGATCCTCGATAGTCAGTTTGCCGTCGTACTCTGATGATGATCATGGAAAGTCGAAACGCGTCAGTGCGTTGCGGCTGGCGGTAGTTCTGTTATGTTGTTCGACGACTGGTTAAATACAGTTGGATTGGTGTTTACTTCAAGTTCGCAAACTTGATTTAAAGAATTATTATCACCACCCGCGCAAACAATTATTGTTAAACAAACAGCGTTCCTTCACTAAATACATCAGTGGACTTTTTTCTTCGTTATTTAAAAGTTAGTGTCATAACATCTTAATCTGCGCGTTGTGTAATTCGAACTTTGAGTACCGCGAAAATGTCTTGAGTCTGAAATTGAGAAGTTGGTATTGTCATTAGACCATGAGCTGAAGCTTGTTGAACTAAATGGGTACCTGTAAATAGCCAACGTTGTGCGCCTCACTTAAAACGGTTAACTAAATCATTTCCAGAAACAATAAACGTGGCCTTATATTGTATCTGCATATAATCATATCGATCGACGCACTTATGAGACCATAGTTCGTAGATTGGATGCGTAATTAACAAATGTTCGTTTTAAACGTAAATATAAACAAATCACTGTATTGTCCGTCCGTGTTTACATTTTCGAAAATGTAAACAAATGAGAACATTGTCAGAACCTTGAACCTTTGGACATCAAAATTCATTTCATTTTCCAGCCTGCGCGTTAATTGTTAGCGGTTTAACTGAGACTCATTAAAGTGAAGAAAAATAAGGTTAGTTATTCAATTTCATTTCGTATGAAATACTTATTACAAATGATAAGTCAAGTTCAATGTATGCGAGATTGCTAGAGGTAAGAGCTGCATATCTAACTTTGATTTCCATATATATTTAATGCGATTTGATCCTCGATAGTCAGTTTGCCGTCGTACTCTGATGATGATCATGGAAAGTCGAAACGCGTCAGTGCGTTGCGGCTGGCGGTAGTTCTGTTATGTTGTTCGACAATGGGATTGGTGTTTACTTCAAGTTCGCAAACTTGATTGAAAGAATTGGTATAATCACCCGCACAATCAATTATTGTTAAACAACCAGCGTTCCTTCATTAAATGCACCGGTTGACTTTTCTTCGTTAATTAAAAGTTAGTGTCATAACATCTTAATCTGCGCGTTGTGGAATTCGAAGAGTGGTGTCTTGAGTCTGAAATTGAGAAGTCGGTATTGTCATTAGACCATGAGCTGAAGCTTGTTGAACTAAATGGGTACCTGTAAATAGCCAACGTTGTGCGCCTCACTTAAAACGGTTAACTAAATCATTTCCAGAAACAATAAACGTGGCCTTATATTGTATCTGCATATAATCATATCGATCGACGCACTTATGAGACCATAGTTCGTAGATTGGATGCGTAATTAACAAATGTTCGTTTTAAACGTAAATATAAACAAATCACTGTATTGTCCGTCCGTGTTTACATTTTCGAAAATGTAAACAAATGAGAACATTGTCAGAACCTTGAACCTTTGGACATCAAAATTCATTTCATTTTCCAGCCTGCGCGTTAATTGTTAGCGGTTTAACTGAGACTCATTAAAGTGAAGAAAAATAAGGTTAGTTATTCAATTTCATTTCGTATGAAATACTTATTACAAATGATAAGTCAAGTTCAATGTATGCGAGATTGCTAGAGGTAAGAGCTGCATATCTAACTTTGATTTCCATATATATTTAATGCGATTTGATCCTCGATAGTCAGTTTGCCGTCGTACTCTGATGATGATCATGGAAGGTCGAAACGCGTCAGTGCGTTGCAGCTGGCGGTAGTTCTGTTATGTTGTTCGACGACTGGTTAAATACAGTTGGATTGTTGTTTACTTCAAGTTCGAAGACTTGATTTAAAGAAGTTCAATGTATGCGAGACTGTTAGAGGTAAGAGCTGCATATTTAACTTTGATTTCCATATATATTCAATGCGGCTTGATCCTCGATAGTCAGTTTGCTGTCGTACTCTGGTGATCATAGAAGGTCGAAACGCGTCAGTGCGTTGCGGCTGGCGGTAGTTTTGTTGTTGTTCGACGACTGGTTAAGTACAATGGGATTGGTGTTTACTTCAAGTTCGCAAACTTGATTTAAATAATTGTTATAATCTTTAAAAGAAACATGTTGCGCGACAGGGAGTAAATCATTTCCAATGAGTGGTAAGGGGACACCACTTGTACCAAATTCCCAAGAAACTCCGTGAAATGTCATGGAGCCGGCTTGTCCTCCAAAAGGAGTCAGCCACAGTAAAGTAAAGTAAGTAAGTAATAAATCATTTACCTGATTATCGGTTTGCGATCCGATTTGTTTGCATCCGCTGTCTTCTTGATTTTTTCTACAAAATTTTCGATTAACAGATACCGTTTTCTTTTTCAATGGAAAGCTCAACATAATAAGTTGACAATCAATATGTCAAGTGGAAATATTTGTATTACCGTCCTACAATAGCCGTCTTTTTAGTCTTCAAGGTTGCATTTGATTCGGTGTATCGCAATGTTTTAATCCATATCTTGTCGAAAAGCGATGTGCCCACAAAAATTGTTAATATACGAGCTGTCTACACAAATACTTCAGGTCGCGTTAAGGTCTACAACGAATTAACGCATAACTTTAAAACCAACAGTAGTGTTCATCAAGGTTGTCCACTTTCCCCATTTTTGTTTAATTTTGTAATCGATGCTATTATGAACAACACTCTCTCACACATTCAGGATGCTGGAGTTGAAGTTCTCCCGGACGATAAACTAGTCGATCTTGACTATGCGGACGATATCGTACTATTATTCGACAATCAGCATGCTGCCCAGACCACCTTGAATAGATTAACACGTTGTTCCGTCTTTCGGTATGAAATTCGCACCCTCTAAATGTAAGATACTGTTACAGGATCACCCACCACTCACTCCAACGTTGCGACTGCAGAATGAAGATCTAGACATAGTCGACAGGTTTACATATCTTGGGAGCTCTATCAATAACGTAGGCAATATGTCCGACGAGGTGAGAATACGGATCGCGAAAGCTAGAGTAGCTTTCTCGAAACTTCGTCATTTATGGAGAAACGCGAATATTTCACTTTGCCTTAAAGGTCGTGTTTACAATGCGTCTGTACGCGCAGTCTTACTATACGCTAGTGAAACTTGGCCTCTTAGAGTTGATGATCTGAGACGCTTACAGGCATTCGATCATCGTTGTTTGAGAAGTATAGCACATGTTGGTTACCAACAACGAATAACTAACGTTGACATCCGTAGACGTATTTTTGGATCTGACAATAAGTGCTCGTCTTTAGAAAAGCAAATAAGGCTCCATCAACTTCGTTGGCTCGGTCACGTTTTGCGTATGCCCTCATTCCGATTGCTCAATAGAGCTCTGTTCTCTCATCCAGCACCAAATTGTAAGAAACAAGGTGGGTAGATTTTGACATGGCAGAAACAATTAAAGTCACTTACATCCAAATTGGGTAGTATAGGACCCACTCGTCTGCCGGGATGTGGTCCTCGTGTGCATCATAGTTCTTGGTTAGAAACTCCATGAAATCAATGGAGCCGGCTTATCCTCCAAAAGGAGTCAGCCGCAGTAAAGTAAAGTAAGTAAGTAAGTATTAGCGATATGGCATCGAATCGAGATCAGTGGCAATATTGTTGCAGATGTCTAGTAGAATCGTCTTCGTAATTTTCTTTTCTTAGTAGGGTAAAGTTAGCTGCGAGGTTTGGCTTGTTTATGAAGTGATACAGTGAAATCCGCAAGGAAGCTGTATTGTTAATGTCGCCCTGTCCGAATGCTAACTTGGCCATAATGGCGTTGTGGAGAGGTTTAGTTTTCCTCATTTCTGTTAGTTATTCTGATAAATTTACTCGTAGTAGCAAGGTATTCCTTCACTCTCTCTCTCTCTCTCTCTATTGTAAATCTCACTAATAATTTGTCTAAATTCACTTATATACTTTTTTTCACTTCTTACGGTTATATGGCAGTGAAACATGAGTCACTTTTGCCTTTTGTCTGGCTGAACATGATAATGATGATGGGGTATCAATTTGTGGTTGTAGTAGATCGACGAGTTTGATTAGAGAATCCTCCGAAATTAAATTGGGAAATGACATAAATAATGAAACAGACGTCATAAAATCACTAGGTCTGATTTGGAATACAGCATTAAATAATGGTAGAAGGCGAAGGTTGCACGAATCAGAACCAGAAACTCGTTCTAGTAAAAGAGTATGAACATTGTAACCTGCAGAAGGGGGGGTTAGTAATTAAATATCTTCAAATTTTTTTGGAATATATAATTTCCAACTTGATTACTTGTTATCCTATTGTATCTATTTACTTAGTTTCTTTATGTAATGTAGCGCCCTTTAACAAACATTTTCGTTTTCTTGGGGAAGAAAGGCAACTTTTCTTTGCACTATTACTATTACCTTTATTTAGGTGGCAATATTAAAATTACTTTTTTGTCCCTCTTTTTATTTTAACTTTCTATCGTATTTGTACACATCCTTGTCTTATTTAATTATTTACTATGAGAATTTTGCACGGGTATTCACAGTATCTTTGTCACAAATTGTTATTTTTCCTATGAGTATGGCGTCAACCCTAAAGATGGGACTGGAAATGAAGTCCCGAAAATTCGGAAAATCTGGTTTCAACGTCATTTTCAGACAAGCAGCTGATGGACGGCTTCAGAGTGAAGGGAAAAATGAGAACCTATCAATCAATGCCAAACATAAACTGTGCATTTGGAAATGTTACGGGTTCAAGATTTTACCAACCTGTGAATATTATCCATTGTCCTGCACAAATAATTGTGATAATGCTTTAGAAGTTTTCTAACTATATTTGTCTGAGAAATAAACCGGTTTTTATTGATCTCCCACGTAATAATTTTAAATGACTTAAAAATTTTGGAATATTAATTTATTAAATAATTATTGGCTACGCGGGTTAGGATAACAATCAAGATTGTGAGCTTGACATAAACACTATTCCCATTATATACTGGTCATTATAAACGAATTATTATATAAGATAGCAAAGACAATTGATCCAGATGATTGGTTTAGTTTTTTTTAAGTATCTTCAAATTCTGTCCCGAATTCGAATGACATTATTGGCTAGTTAGCTGCCAAATATGCTCAATCTGAAGTAAAGTCTAACAAAACATCTTAGTATATAAATAAAAATTGTGTGTAGTTACTGACAGGGTGGCGCAGTGAAAAGAATCACAAACTCGGCCGCAAATGAGCCCCAATTTGAGTCCCGTTCGCAAAAATTTTTTTAAGGGTACTAGAAAAACTACCGTTGTTGTTTGCGTTTCAAATTGTCTTCATTTTCCGTTATCCTCATTGAAAAATTGGTTTTAGTGCTTATAATTAACATAAATAGTTGTTTCTTTTTTATAATAAAACCTAATGGTATTTCGGGTCTTTTAGTTGACTGCAACTTACCTAACGGTGCTTCATTTGATTGGTTTTTTCAGTCCCGCAATATTAAAGTTTATCAACTTTTTGTAACGAAATATGATTATGAATTGCAATTTGGTAAAACCAAATAAATATTAATACATAATTGGCGTGTCATTTGTAGCTTCTAGAGGAAAGCTATATTGCCGTTTTTGGTAATCAGGATACATGAACTGAGTTCTATGTGTTGGTTACCGTGTTAGCAACGTACCTAAATTTTTCTGTTTAAAATCTTCGGTTTTGGTATTACAAAAATTCTTGATTTCACGAATTGTGCAGAGATTATTATGCATCTTTTGTTTGGTCATGCTGCGGCAGTTCCAGCGGAGTCTATTAAACATTCGATTCGTTAAATCGTTTCCACTATCATTTATATAACTTGCACAAAGAATATTATAAACATTATTGCTCATTTATAACTAGTTTTTGGATTAAAACTTATGCATTTAGTGAATAATTTTGCACACTGTCAACTGCTCGTTGAGTCATTTATATGGAATATGTGGTAACTTGTAAATTGCTCTTTAGATGCCGTCCCACTTGAATCCAGACGCGAAAGAATTTGTGCCGGTCACAAATGATACCGGAGCTTCAAGTGTTTTCAAATCAGGGGTTGTTCCAGATGTTGACCTAGCTTTACTTGACAAGGTTTTCAAGGATAATCCGAGTAATGCTCTAAAATTTGTAGGTTTTACTTTAATAATAAAATTATTTTTGAATGTGTTAAAATTCTATGATATTAAATGTTATTTTATGTTTAAATACCATTTGCATCAGTTTTCTTGCTGCGCATTTGAATTCGATAGTTTTGTTCGACTTTAAAGATATCACCTAGCGTATGTCCTAATCAGTGTTTACGGAATTTCAGGGTTACATGTGTATTACCCTTTCTGGTTCTTTTAATCGATTATCTGTTTATCTTTTGTAATGTGTGATGCAGTTTACTTAAATGTTAACGCTCATTGATTTCGTGTCTTTTATCACGAGTTCAGTCTTTTTATTTGCATAGTGGTGTTTTCTTGGATTTTATCCTAATTTACCTACCTTTCACAAATATCTTGATATCGTGTATGTTAGGACGAATTTAAACGACTTTACGGTCAAATCAGACCGCCTAATCAGGGTCTTTTCGGTCTGATTATAGGTTTCTAATGACAATCATCTTTATTTTCTCTTGAATGAGTACATTATGGTATTGATTTTTCGTTAAAGTTGTCTAGTGCCTTCCACCTTGGGATTCCTCTTTCAGGCTTATATGCGGTAGCCTGATTTTACTTATCCATATAATTGAATTTTCTATTGTAGCACATCCTCGTGGTGTATATATCAGTTTAAAACTTTAATACAGAATGCCAAGACGTCTTAATGCATCTTTTTTACCTACGTAAGTGCTGAAGAACTACTGTCCGATACGTGAACATAAGTTTTACAATTTTCCGTAGTCATCAGAGGACGACTCAAATCTGCATACTAAAAATCAAATACAAATGCATGTATACTGTTTTTTTATGTTAGAGTGCGACAATCGGTCAGGGAGCCTAAAATGCACTGTACTTTACTATTCTCTTCTTTCACTATATTTGTTTAGTTTATTCAATCATTTATCGTCTTTGAAGCATCACTACTCCAGTTCTCTATTGAAACAGCGAATAATGTGCACTGCTGCGTTTCTAATTATAAGGGTCCCACGAGAAATCCGATTGACAGGGACTAAACTAATAAATATTTGAAATATTTTGGATATACTACATTTGAGGCTTATCACCAATTGTTCCATTAACCTGGTTGTCAATATGACTTAAGTAAAACTAATGCATTTTTGCGTAAGTGAATTGCTATCAGCCTGTTAATGAACAGATAAAATTAAGGGTCATCTAAGAGGCAAAAACTGAAAATAAACCAACGAGCTAGTGGTTATCATCAGGTGTAGGTGTCAGGCTGGAGAAACGTATATGCTAAGCAATCTGTGCATGTCCAGCGACAAACAGAAGCCAGAAAAATGGCCTGACCAATTTTGGCTTATTGAAATTCGCACCTCTGCGCGAGAGACCTGTGTTTAGGCCTATGTACGCATGCAGGTTACGGTAGATGTTGGGATGTAAGAAGCCGCTCGACCATTTTTAATTTTGAAATCTAATTTACTGTATGATCTTCGTAACACAATTGATATGTGATAAAGCTCAAAACGGGTAAATGCTTTGATTGACAGTTTGGTTGTCTATTGATGCTATCTATTCTATTAATTTTATTTCTTGTTAACAATGTGGTTGGTGTTTCTACCCGCCGTACAACTAGTCAGTACTAGTTTGGTTGACTTTTCCGACAGTTAAATTCTATTCTAAGAAAGTATTGTCATGATGGCGTAACTATTGCGCAGTGGATTTGTAGTGTAAGTTATATTAGCTGCATCAAATATTTTATAGAAGAAAAGCCTAGTGATATTTTGGTCAGCTAGTGGCCTACCGTACTATGGGACGTATTAGGAGGCCAAAATTGGTGCATTTAAACAGTGTCAAATTTTAAATCTTAGTTCTATACGGTTTCGTAAAACATGGTTTGTTTCATTATAAAATTTATTAAGACAGCGAAATTAACAAAAAATATATTCCTGACTGAATATGTATGATCAAACCGATTATCTTTTCAAATTGAATTGATGTTATATTACTAGAGGTGGTCGACATTTCAGCTTTACGCGTTGATACACGGACTATTTTCGCTCGGTTATACTGTGTGGCTAACATAGCGTTACATGGATAGTAATGGAACGAGTGAGTATGCCAGACTGGAGGGGAAGTTTCGATTTCTGATAGCAAATTTCCTTGGTGCATCAGATTCGGATACTAACATCAGATATAACTCGTCAACTTTAGGTGGCAAACAATGCCAGAGAGAGTCATCTGAATAAAAATCATTCGTTGCGACTGGAAATGGGCAATATTGGTTTCTTTTACAGTCTAAACACAACTACTGTTTATAAGAGTTTTATTTCCATACATCATTGGCCGACGCGGATTATAAACTGGGTCGCCTTACTTGCTGACTATTGGCTTACTTTTTAATTAAATCAATGTACATTTAAATACTGTTCCGCCATGTAGCTTGATGCCTGTAATGTAATGGAAGATTTTGAATTGTAAGTTGGAACTTCAGGTCTAAAGGGTTGCCATATAGGCTTCTTCTAAAGGAAAGGTTAACCAAAAAACATTAGTTGTATATAACTTCAAATTGTGTATAGCGTATGACAGGGTAGCTTAGTGGTTAGAGCAATTGACTCCGAAACAAATGTGCCCAGGTTTAAGTCCTGTTCGCGGAAAATTCTAGACTACATGAAGAGTTCTCGTTACGAACGAAATCGGTCTACTGGAAACATTTTTTTCTACACTACGCGATACTTAATTTATGTCATGTATACTTAATTGGATTTTACTTTATAAAAGGCTCGCATGCTTAATTTAAATTATTGTTATCATTGCCCGCGAAACGCAAGTTCGTTTAATTTGTAAAACCTGGCTGCGTTAAAAAACGAGGACTAAACAATCGTTAGGTAATTTGCGTAGCGCTATGACTGTGTTAGTGTCGCTTCATCACCGTTATTATCTCCAACTAGAGATGTCAAAATGCCAATGCAATTCTTCTCGTGACATCATGTTCATTTGCTGACATCTATGAATTTCATGGGACTGCAGCAATAGAGAATCTGTATGTTATGCTAGTGTTGTTGGAATAGAAGGTGAAAAGTTATGTGGGATTCTATGAATGGAAAAATATCGTTGCAAATCCGAATGAGATGAAATAAATAAAGTTTTAGCGTATAACTATTAATAATGGTTCTTTTATATTTCTCGCAATTCTATTCCATCGGCAGATGTTTTAGATACCCCAGCCAACAAGTTCTGTTCTGTTTCATCACAATTTATATAGATAAGGATTAGATTGTGTTAGTTACGGCACTGTCGGAAGTCACACATTCTTCTCGTCAGGCTACATCAGTTTTTTCGATACATTATAGAGCCTTCGCGATTTTTACGAGTATGCTTTTTGTGCCATCTATGCTTACTCGACGAAATGCACTTTCTTAATACTTGGATCATATGTATTTCCAGTCACTTACTCTGCAGGCTGTAATACTTTTATTCTGTATATCAAAATTTGGTTTTCATTATTGTAATAATAATAATTACTATTTATTGTCCACTAACTTTTTAATTATTTATTTTCACTTAATTCGCAATGGTTAAATTTATTTGTCCATTGGAAAAAAGATTCAGTTTGGCCATGTAGCGCAAAATAATTTTTAGAATGACAAAACTATTCTGAATGTGACCAACAAAATATTATCTAAAGTTTACCAAATCAACAAACTAAGGTTTACTTTGGATTTATGTAAATGATTAATTTAACTCTTAATGTCTTTTTTTGTGTACGGTTTTATGCAGCTTTCGTAAACATTTATTATACTCAATTGTTTTAAGGTATTGTGTTATTTTATATACGTGTTTTTGCATAATTTCTATTTATTACATTCGTTTCGTCTGATGAAATGTTTCTAACAGTGAGATATCTGATTTTTTAAATTACTGCAGATGACTAGTCAGGCAGCTTATAATTTGTTTGATACGAGATTAAATAAATGGAAGACTACGCTAGTTTGATTTTATGGTAGTGTTTAATCGGCTTCTTTATTAGAATTATTTAGGTGAAACTAATACCTATAGACAAGTTTTATTTATTTATAGTAACTTAGTCTTATAATTCCTCTAGATATACTGACAATTAGTACAAATGTATTTGACGTATTTTGGTATCTTGACTTACATGTTTGAATATAGAATTGCCAAGCCGATTATCAATAAATAAATTATGATAGATGTTTTCCAGTCTAATCACTGTCTGAGAAAGCTATCGAATTAAATCCAGCGGATAGCCATAGTTCTATGTAGATGTACCCCGTTTCTGGGTGTTGCCTAGGTTTATATCTCCATCCACCGCTAAAATCATTCTCCTTTAATAAGTATTTTGTCTAAATTATTATTTTTGTCATTATTATTTTGTTACTATTTAAGAAATATTTTGGCTTTATTATTAATACGGCTTCCTCGTGGTTTGGTGGCAATAAGCTACGAGTTGGTTTAATGCTAGTTGTGATTAAATGAAGAAAAAATTGCTAATTGTTTCATAATTGGTCTCTTTGTCGGGCTTTAGTGTAATTTATCAATGTTAATCACATCATACTTATTATGCTTGTCCGTGGTAATAGCACGCTTTAAATACATGTTTATTGCTTATTTGTCGTTCTTTTTTACCCTCCTAGTTCGTGAGTATGTGCAATAATTCTTCCTGCCTTATAGATGATTGTTTCGGCATTGACATAATTAAGTGTGCTTTGCATTCCGTTGGTGACCGGTCTGTTGATATGTATTTCAATGTTGTGAAGATGATTCGTGATTGTCTTTCCAATGATGTTCCAGATTCTCAATCAAAAATGTACAGCTCAATTCGGGCGGATCTGGACAGGGTCATATTTGCAGCCATGCACAGTGTAGTGAGCAACATTATTGACTCAAATGAATATGAAAGAGTGATTTGTACGCCGCAGAATGTGACTCGTAAGTTGTGATATTTTCTTCAAGACATATTGTAAAATGTACTTATCTTCTCTTCTGTTCTGTTTAAAATGTCCTGTATTTAAAAAAAACTTGAAAAATTTTGCGCAGAACATAAAATCGATTGCTTCATGGCTTCCTATTTACAGCGGTCGAGTGTGCGTGTTGTAATCAAGGTTATATAATCAGTTTACGGAATGGCGTGACGTGCGTGCGTAATGGAATAAGAATTTTCTTGATGGCTAATAGAACATTGCTTCCACCGGATCATGTATTTTTTTAATGTTTTTTTTGTTTTGTTATTTTAGGTGATAATCTTCACACTGACTCTCGAGTTAAGGATGAATATTTCCTCACTTCAACAATGAAACTACATGAACTGGTGATCCTTCGTCTGTCTTCGCAAGTCGATATTAACGGTTCTGCCTCTAATTATAGGTTGGTTAGACCGAATTCTGTTTTTACTTTTCTTCTGAGTACATGTATTTACTGCTTACTGAATTGTCACTATGGAGAGAGCATTGTGTTTTCCTAGACGTATGAGTTTTGAAGAATTGTAAAATTAAGTTGAAGTCGCACGCCTGTTTCGTTGTGTCCAAACTTGAGCATATTGTCGGTCCTACTTTATGCTGTTGCTACTTGTGAGATTACACATTATAGCTGCCACTACTTGGGCAACATTGTTAGTTGATATATTCGCTCGGTTGGGTTGAGATCATTGCTACGTAATGTTCAATAGGCATTAATGAGTGGCATTGTATACGAGCCAACCTGTTCCGTACGATCGTAACTCGAAATTCCGTCACAAGCGAAACTTGTATTGGAATGTAGATTACGCTGTTGCCTCTAATTGCAGGAAGTTTATGTAGGCGTATAGTTCTTCACTTAAATATCTAATTGCTATATACATGCAGGCTCATGGTTAAGCAACTTTATGTGTATGGATTTACACGAATCTAACTAAAATCATACAGGTAGCCCAATTTTTATATCAATATTGCATTAATTTTTCGAGCTTTTAGTTTTCTGTAGATGAGAATAAGTGCTGCGCCTAGTACATAGTTGGTTGGAATACCCACACAAGTTGGCCATAACTTTATACTTAAAACGAGAAAGAGTAAGGGTCAACAATCGTGTGAGTATTTATGGTAGGAACGCAAAATTCGTGCTCGGTGATTCTTAAAAGGTTACAATTTCAATTAGAACGCTAAAGATGTATTTTTGATGGATCTACAAACAGTTTTCTAATTCGGTTAAGTTAAAGATTTCATTATCAAAGTGAACCATTTTATTAATCTCCTATTGGTATTTTATGCTATTTTCTGACAAAACACATAAATAGTCAACACACGGAGAATTTTTCGCCAACTCAGGCGTGCATAGATCTATGTCGAATTATACTGGGCGCATTGCAAATACAGCTGCATCGTGATTCTCCACCAATCTATGCAAGTATTCCTGGGGCTATTGGTGGTGGTGGTGGTGGTGGTGGTTTGCAGAGTAATCAGTGTGTCGTCAATGATGCTTGTCGTCAATTACAGGAGCTGTCTATGACAAATGGCGACTGCAAAAATGAAGTTGAACAGGTAGGTTTGTGTTTGCACATAAGAATGTCGAATTCAATTTTGTCTGGATTGCACAACTACGCCTATTTCGATTTGATACAATTTAAACTGAAAAGATATTCGCTAAGTTTTGATATAATTTATTTTATAGCTTATCCGTTGTTCTTGTGCATTTATACAAAGTAAATCAGTGTTATTACTAAGCGATGAAAGCGCCATTTCTGATATTCCGTGAATTATATATAACTATTTCATACTTGGGAGTAAGTTTGCCTTCGGGCGCAATAGTGACACTCCAAAATAGGTTTGATTAACTTTAGTTCTACCAAGTTATGTGACCGATTTACTGACAATAAGCACACTTTAAATTACAAATAATGTCATTTATTTAAACTATTTTCACGAAAAATTGCTCGAACTTTTAGCATTTGAAATGTTGCGAAATACGGGCAATTAAGAGAGCTTTGACAGATGATGCCCATTATCCATTGGAGTGCTGGATGGCATTCTTGCTTAGAACAAATTACCTTGATGCACTTAATAGCCAACCCACAGATACACATGAATAACAGAATAGATAGTGCACCAACAAATAGCTACTGCAAATGAGCCTGAAATTGATAGCCCCAGAGTTGAAGGATTTTTATATGCAGCAAATATATCTGGCCGTCATGATGTGATGATGATCGTGTAATGTCGACACATCAGTGATTACAAATGACGACAGTTTCGCCTAATTGTGCGGCTCGTTGTTTACAATGAGATTGGTGATTATTCAAAACTCGCAAACTTGACTCAGATAGCGGTGTAGACATTATTTGTTTCCAGGGAACCGTAAGTGGTTCGAGCTTTCGCTATATCTCATTTTAATTGAAATAGCGACTTTTCGTCCAATTACGAAAGATATCTAAAAATCTAGATTTTTTCTTTTTGTTATCCAGCGTTGACTGGAGAGCTAATATGTATTCCTCGAAGCCGTTCAGGTTCTGGGAATCATACGCGAAGTAAATCATGCTATTAGGATGGAGGTGTATCATTTAATTTAGATCAACCTTTTTCTGAAAAGCTGAAGATGGCTGTCCTCTTTTGTGTTGCGAGGTTGAACTGTGAGACTTATATTTTTGAATGTTTAAAATAAATGTAAAAACATTCCTGTCTTGTCCGGTTTGATTACTTTTACGTAATTCTAAACAAATGATCATAATTGCAGATGATTGGTCTTTGGCCATCATTTATTTCATTTTTGATTAATGATTCACGGCCATGTAACTATAAGAAGCGAAAAAAGATTATAAATAACGGCAAAATACCATTTTAGGCACAAGTTATTAGTGCGATTTGCGAGAGAGAGAGAAAGAGAGAGAGAGAGATGGAGAGAGAAGACCTAGTTACTATGAGTATATTTATTAAGATAACCCACAGAAGTGAAGCAACCTAAAACTACACAACACCATTATGGCTAAGTCAGCTTTAGGGCAAGGGGGGAATCAGCAATACAGCCTCTTTGCGAGTTGCACTGTATATATAAAACCAAACCTTGGGGTTAAATTTGTTTAATTGAATGGATTCCTTTAAATAGTCGACTTTGTGCGGCATGTTTAAATAAATATACTAAATCAGTGCAAAAACACGCAATCTACGTTGCCTTTTCGTTGTTTCTGCATATGTTTTGAGCGATTGCTCTGAACTAAGCTCCTTACTAAGTATAGCACAAAGTAGTGCCGGATAAGTAGGTGGACATTATTTATTTGTTTTGGCTGCTAGAATCTTATTAAAATTCATCTTCATAAGATCGCCTGTATTCTTTTAGAGTTTGAAAAAGAATTCAGGATCGCGTATCCTTCAGTTGGGTTGATCGAATATTTAAAATATCAGGAACGCTATGTAAAATTAGCTTAGATTATTCCTAACGAAAATCATCTTATAATTGATTTAAAAAATCTTCTAACACTAAAATTTTTCAACACGAGTCATGTTCTACGAAAGTAAATACACCGTATGCAATGAGTATAGTACCTAACCATAAAAAGACATACAGCTAAGTGCATAAGTAAATGAACGTTCTTTGTGTGGGCGGTGATAATTATTTAAATGAAGGTTGCGATTATGATATGAACACCTGTCCCATTATGTACCTACATTTTTCAGTATAAACTAAGCTTCGTATAATGTAGAAAAGGTACTTCACCCAATAGACCGGTTTCATCCTTATTGGTAACTCATCACGTACTGTTTAGAATTTTCCGCGTTTAGGGCTCGAATCTAACTACAGAGGCCACCAGTTGCGCTCTGCACACAATTTTAAATTACATTAATATTTCCTGATTCTTTAAATATATGAATATTCAATTCAATACTATTTCCCCGGGTAGCGTAGTGCCTATTCTATGATAGATTGGGTGTGGTTGGTCGGAACTTTGGGTTAAAAGGCTTGCCATATAGACTCCACCTTAATAAAAAGGTAACCAAGGAACATTAGTTAGTATATAACTAAACTGGTGTGTAGTGTGCAGCAGAGTGACTCTGTATTGAAAGCAACGAAATCCGAAGCAGACGTGCCAAAGTTCGTGCCCTATCCGCGTCATATTCTGGACAGTACGTGGTAAGATCCCAATGACGACGAAACCGTTCTATTGGACGAATTTGATTCTGTTTTTGGTGCAGAACTGATACATATGCAATTGTTTATTATGTGTTACGCACGTAGTAACAAATTAATTCAAATATGACCAGAAGGATAAACCAAAGGCAACATGAACGGAACTTATAATCTCACGCACATCTGTTTCGTGATTACTGGCGACTCACCAGTAGGAGCCGCTATTACGCTCTTTACCCACTATATATTTGGGTGAGGAATGTGGGAAATTCTACCGTCTTATTTTCACAACTTTCTTCACCCAAATCTATAGTGAGTAAATGGCGAAATACCTGCTCCTACTGATTTGTCGCCTGTAAGCTCGAAACGAATTTACATCAAAATATACGTTCGGCTCAGGCTGTCTTTGGTTTATCTTTCTGGTCATACTTGAACAAATTTGCTATTAGGTGCACAACACCTAATATCAAAATTACTGGATGAATTGTTTTTCCTACATTATACAATGCTTAGTGTATACTGACAAACGTATGCATATAATGGGCTAGGTTTTTAAATCAAGATCGCAACTGTATATATGCAAAGCTCAAAGTCGGACTAGTTCGCACTCGTTCAATCAAATGGAAATCAATAAAATTTATAACTGAAGTAATTTATTTTTATTGTTAAATATTAACAATATAGTTTATCCATATAAATCCGCAATAAACTTTCGGTTTTTATGTGTAAAATTTATTGTATTGTAGATCTCAACCAAATCATTGTTTAATATTTCACATAACCGAGTACCTGTTCGTGTACCATGGAATGAGTTCCTTATAGAGGCATTTGCAACTATGTCGCGATGCTTTCCGAAGTTCTGGGAAATTCTTGTTGCCGAAGAGGTAGTCGGGCTGTCTGGTGAATGGCAGCGTGGTCAACCGGAAAGTGCTCGTAAAGTGGTAATGCGCAAAATGTCGTCTTCATTAAACCGTCTTATGGAACAGCCAAGCACTGGACTCATCTCCGGATTTTCTCCACTTGCACAAGCATGCCAACTTGCTGAATGCGTGCACAATATTTTGACATGTACCCGTCACCTGGTGACCACCGGACAACTTCCTTTGTCCACTACTGCTGGCAATCCGTTGGAGGTTCGTAATGCCGCTCTCGATCTTCTGCTACTCGCTTCGGAGCATACTACAATTTGTACAATGTATGGTTGCACGGACCAGCTTTTTTCAAACCATTTATCAGCATCTGCCGATGCGAATTTTTCAGGTGGTGCCAATCCAGAAAGTGACTCGGCTACATCGGAGGGCAGCCTAGTGGTGGACTCGGAAATGGAGGAACGCTATGAAGAGTTCCTTAAGAATACCTCTGAAAATCACGACCAGCATATTTAAAAGTACTATCCAAGATAATTGTTATCGAGTTAAAATTTTCATGCGCTAAAAATACATCGAGTCTGTCTGGTTGTCTTAGTTGGGCTCACGTTTTGTTAATGTAACTAGTGTTTAAACCTTAATTGCATCTTGCTGGGAACCGTTACCGAAGCCCATCTTTAACGCTTGGCTCATAGGGAATTATTTCTGCTTTGTGCTCAGGAGGTTGAACTGAATACTTTTTTTTAGCTTGATTAGTACTTTTAGTGGTGTATAAAATTTTGAATTTAGCCTTTTTTGATCTTGTCTAATACACTAAATACTTCTTTATGTATGCCTTAAATTTTTTTCTGGCTACGCCATCTCCGTAGCAAGGTAGCGTAATTTTCGCCATCATATGTCTATTGTTATCCATACTGAGTTTGTTTGTCTCTAAGTGGTCCCGTAATTAGCTTTTACTCTTCATTAGCATAAATAACAGAAATTCTTGAGCCGATTAGGGAAGTAACTATTTTTAAGTCTTGTGTAGTGTTTCCTAATTAAAGTTTTCTTAGAAGCCTTAGCGACGTCTTATCTAAGTTGGACGTACTTTGTTCGTCTGTGAATTAAATATTTTGATTCTCAAAAATTCTAGTGCTTAGTGTGATCTACGTTTCTTCTTGTCGATTTTTATGGTTACCGATGGTTTTACAAGATCGGATTTGTTGTTTTTGCTAAATTATAGCAGTTGTGTATTTACTTTAACTGAAGAAAATAACTAGTTTATGAAATCGTTTCTCTTCATTTCAGTACCATTATATTGATGATGATGATGGTGGCACTGATCAGGCATTACGTTAAAATGGCGGGACGTTGATACTAGTGACAACATTTTCGCTTTTCTTTATTTCCCTTTTTTATTAGACTTTATTGTTTGCATTTTGTTTTCTTCAGCCCAAGTTTGATTGTAGTGCGCAGTTTTATGCTAATCGAAATGGTTACGTGGTCAAGTTGGCTCTAATGAATTTAGTTTCTTTTTCACGGACACTTAATATATTGCAATGTGCAATACTAACATTATTGACTGGATATAGCATTAAGCCGTTTTGATAGTCCGTTTTTAATTCTGATTTCTCGCAAGTAAATGAAGCAAGTGATTGTTAAAACATGCACACATACACTAACTGGCCTATGGCAAAGCTGGTCGTTGGTAAAACAAATGAAGAACTGCATATGCTGTTTGACAGACGTATTTTCGTCGACTTCATTTTTCAGTGAAGTTTTTATTTTAGTAAAAACATGAACATGCTTTACCATAGTAAACATCCAAAAATCATAATCTGAATGTCAGCTATCGTATTTTTCAATTGGCTATTGCTTGAAATAGGCATAATCTCGTCTATATTCTGCTGCTATACATCAACCTGTTTAAAACATTCTACTGTTTATTTCTTGAGCTCCTATGAAGGCATCGTTGTTCTCAGACGCAACCGTGGCGATAGGTCTGATTTTGTTTAGATGGGGTGTGTGGAACACTAAAATCTTTTGTCAACAATGTGAAAAAAATATTTCTTTTATTTGTAATTTATCCCTGACTTTAAAAATTTTTAAATAGTTGTATCATCCCTTTGTGATAGGATTTGAAAAATGGAAACTTTCGGCTTGATTTTGATTTTAAAATCTCTTATTGCAACAGGCAATTATGCCATTAGACTTTTAATGCAAAATATTCTCAGTAAATTCTAAGTGAACAGACGCATAGTCGTACTAAAATGATTTTAAAAATTTCATAATAATTTGTGCGCGTATACTTACATAGTCTATAAAGTACTTATTTTGTTTTTTCATTTGTACTAATTATCTAAAAAAAGTTCAGTTCAGCAATATTCCTAGTTACGTCAGAGCGAAATTGCTTAACTTTGGTGGAAAAACACGGCCAGACTGTAATACTCGAAAAATTTATTTAAAAAAAATCATTTTGTTAATGAAGGTGCGATTGCATTTACTATTAAAACCATGAGAAATCATTCTTTATTAGAGCAGAAATATCGTCTCCATAAAATGCCAAATATTAACTTTAATGCGTTAACCAATATCTCATAGTTATTGTCTATTCATCCAATTAACATGGAAGTTTCTATTCTGTTCTTGACTATATGTACAAAAATCCATTTTACCTCTGATTATATTATATTTTATTACTGTTATTTCTGTTGCTTGAAAGTGCCCCTAAAAATCAGCGAACATGACATTCCGACGGACAGTTATTCGTCGATTCCCACGTTAATCTTTTCCACTGTATTGTCAGCTGTGATTTAGTCAAATCCAGTTCCAGGTAAACTAGCGAGGTTAGCGACTGGTGCGCTTTCTTGTTAGGACCGGGGAATAATTTTTACTATTTTACGCACAGTTGACTGTCTCGTGCATAGTTTTGTTTTGTGACTGCTACAATGACTTAATTTTGGCCATATATCTTCAGAATTCACTGGAACCCGCTGTGTGATATACTGCTGCTATTTTCTTTATGAATGTTCACTTTTCTTTGTTCCCTTGCCACAGGAGAGGATTTTCGTTTTTGTAATTTTGTCAACTACTTTTCCTTTTTTTCTATACTCTTGTGATTCAGATCGAAACTTCGTCTACAGTTTGTTTAAAACCAAGCCAAGTTTTATTTGCACTGCAAAACTGCAGTCATGTACAGCTAATTTTAACATGAATAATCCGTTCCAACTATAGTTATTTAAACAAATATTAATGGTTTTTCTGAGTTTATGTTAGTGGTTTATATTGGTGGTTTATGATTTCAACCAGTTGTAAATATTTCGTTATTTAACTTGTTAAAAAAAAAAATAAATAAAACCACTGCTTTTCTCGGATCATTCAACTTATATACTTGTATATATTTCTTTTATATGATCACTTAAGTAAATAATACTTCAAATGGTTAATATTGAAGCTGAAATGTTCAGGTGACTATATAAAAATATACACGCTTTCCTTAGTCGTTGAGATCACTTGTGTTTCATCATTCACCCGCTCGTTATTTGCTACTGAGTTTTCTAACCATCGTGCGTATATTTGAATTGTTTCTTTAGCTGAGACGACAAAATGATTGAGCTGGTGAGAATCGGACGTGTTAATGTTTAATTTAGTGTTTTGTCTACCCTCTTGGTCCGACTAGGTGACTTCACTTGTAAATCGTACGCTATTGTATCCATTAATTATGCGATTATAGTTCTCTTTTTAATCGTTACGTTGTAAGTCATGAATTGGCTTGCATATAATGTAATGGGCTTTTATTTCTTATGCATTTATTATCAAAATGTCTATCTGTCATTCAAATTATTTTTATTTATTTTATGTATTAATATATGTATTTTTATAGAATAATATTTAATTAAATGTATGCTACATCACGGATTACATTTTAAAGTTTTCTTACGAGTAAGAAGATATATCATTTATGAATTGTTGAATTAGCCCCGCGGACCCTGAAAGAGCGCCGTGCCAATCTGTTATTCTCTCGTTTGGCAAGCTGCTTTCGACGTCGTGAATGGCTGTGGCAATGTTAATTTATAAATTTGTTTCTACAATATCTTGGTGTCATATATTCACAACGGATATATTTTTTTCCTTGTAATAATGCAATTATAGGCCTCCTAGGGATGGCTGTCGTCACATAATGTGTTTGTAGTAGTGTGGCTAGACATTACGAACCGTCGTTGCTTAATCAGTGCAATGACTACACTGCTAAGAGTTATTATAATTGTAACAGTGTAGTTAGAACTCATCGTCTGTTACAACATAAATATCTAATTAATAAATAAAATATTAGACGAGGTCAAGATATGCCTTTAATATCTTTAAGAAATCATATGATATGCGTGCTTTAGGGAAATATGAAACCAGTCTATATTAACGAACGGTGTATTGCGCGCTAAATACAAGTAAGGTAATAAAGAAGAAAGAACTAATTTGGCGACTTTTAGTGTATCCACGATTTTTTTTCGTGGGTAGTAGATTTACATTATTTCGCAAATATCCGATTGATCTCCATTTCCAAATACACATCGAGTTCGTCTTTGTGGTGTCTAGGTGCTGATTCGTCCCTTTCCTCATAAATAAAGGAAATGGGGTTCGATCTAATCTTCATTGACTGGGAATGTTTCGAAACCGAATTTCTCGTTTCATAATCAGACCTCTAATCACGCAGTACCTATGCACCATGATCACCAAGCGCAAATATCTTTCAAGGTTGCGATCGTGATGTAAACACGAGTTCCATTACATACATATTTTTTTCACAAACTATGTATTGCATAAATTAGGAAGGGCAATTCATCCAGTAGACTGGTGGCTCAGTGGTGACAGCATCAGATTCATTGTTGACAGGTTTACTACGCGGTTCGCAATAATTGATTTTATCACGGTCTATAAATTTTCAAATCTGCCAGCCATCTATCAAGTCTTATTCTGACTTATAATTTGTCTAATACGAGTACTATCAGTTAACTTATCTACATTTAACATCGTCGTCGCGAAAAAAAAGTAAAGTCGACCTTATTTTTGTTTTCCCCATAAAAAGTTCACATTTTCGATTATCTAGATCACGAACCATTGTACTCATAATATTTAGAGGTATGCCATTTAAAAAGTAACTTTAAATCCGAAACATTTGTGCGTCATTAGGTTGCTCTTTAAAACTTATTATGATGGGTGTCGAATTATATTGAAGAAATAGAACAACATGAATCAAAGCTGCGTTAGGCAAAACGCAGATCGGGTAATTTTTTAATCGTACTAGGTATTAAGCCAAGAGTTAAAGATGAAATGTTTGACTTGTGTTTTGTAGGTTTCTTCTTTATTGGCACAAGACTAATGTCGTAAATGGAGTGCTTCGTTGTGGAGAGGTTTAGTTGCCTCATTTCCGT